>JAIUND010001497.1:0-34411 GCA_034699125.1 Gisinianus flammeolus | reverse complement strand
ACTTCGAGTTTTACTCACATTATGTAATCAAATCGCGCATGCAATATAGAGACAATAAACGGATTAATAATAATAATGTATATAATATACCGTCTCAATAATTTGAAATAGCTCAACTGCTGTGAAAAAACAACTTCAAAACTAGCCACTATTTTCGTTTAGTCTTTTTGATTGTTTGTAATAATTTGTTACGTATCAATTCAATCAAATTTAAAAACCTAAAAAAATCATGGTCGGATGTTTTAGTATGTATACGCCATACGGTATACCACATCAACTCATTCTACACTTCCTTTTCAAGTACATGTAGAAATAAATATAATTATCTAAACATGACGTCGTATATGCATATAGTTCCTCTTGTAAGAAAGGACATGCATAAAACTCTCAGAAACTTTTTATACACATTATATATTAGTCTCATATTATGAGAGTATATATATACATATGTGGAAGATCTGTGCATGCACATGCAGATACTGTGATACTATAGTTTTAATTTGGGAAAAAAAGAAATATTGGAGACGTGAGCATGTATACTACATATATAGAAAAGGAACCAGTATACCAAGGTCAGGGATCTGGATAAGATATACATATTAGTCTAATAATAGTTCATTTTTAATTATTTATATATAGAGCTATGGCGTCCGGTACAAGGGAAATGGGAATCAAAGAAAATCCGGGAATCAAAAAGATCAAGTCTCGCACACGGACTTTATAACCTACGTGAATGCAGTAGAAAAAGAGGTATAGTCAATAAAATGAAGAGATACAAAAAGAAAATATATAAGAACCATCACAAAACGTGTATTCAATCAAGTATAATTGACTTGTGTATACATTTTTTGAATTATTTCCTCAACATAAATAGGGAGCCGCTTTTCATTCCGGATTACGAGAAGGTATGTAATACATGTATATAATAATATTATATATATAGAAAAACCAAATATGTCTTTTCATTCCTTTTCAGTACTTATGTACATGATGCACATATTTCACTTCCTTCCATAGGTGATGTCATATTATCATTAAATGGTAATAACCTTTAGAGTATATATAACATAGAGGCACAACTACTTTATAAATTTTATCCTATGGGAAACAACGAAAAATTAACACTAATTTAATTTTGTCGAAGTCGGTAAAAATTAAGGACAATATGAATTTTTCGGGTCCAAATTTTTTCCCGTTGAACAATATGTTGTAGTCCCAAACCAATTTTTGTAAATGTACTTGTGCGGAGTTCAATTTAAGCGCATTCAAAGTAAAATTTGCCCCATATTTTGGCTGTGACGATTTTTTTATACAAAAGTTTTGCCTCTATGTTATATACTTATAATTACTCCAAGATAAGAACATGGCGAGAGTTGAACATCAAGCCCTCATCAAATTTATTCGACACGAATCTCCCCCATTGAAAATGATCGTTATTTCCGACGAACGAGCTCGCAAGGTATTAATGTGTGATAAAAATCCATAATAAGCAAATTACAATGACAATAAAATCTGAGTTGGTTTCTAGGTTGAATTATACATGCGCGATCTTCACTTAAAAAAACGATTAAATGACAAACTGAAGGAATTGGAAGACTTGAACTGGAAGGAGAAAGAGATTATTGCAGGCTCAAAAGGTACTGAAAAACAAAACTGAACATGCTTTGTCTTATTTATTATTATGATGAATTATTGTGTCACTATATGTCGCATATATAGGATAGTTTCAAAGTAAGTAATGTACCAGTATATATTTAGTGCTAATAAGCATTCTCATCACTTTCTTCTTGTATCGTGAATCTTATATGTGACAGCCGCCTTACTACAGTCTGGAAGTCCTATTGGCTGTTGTGTTAAAGAAAAATCCAAAACGATCTCGACAACAACTGAAAAAAAATGTGAAAAAGAAACATTTTCGTATGATTGCTATCGAAAATCTCAAAGTAATCGAGAATTGAATCACAACAAGGATTCCATAAAACGACCAAATAATGGTTTGAACGAAAATAATAATAATAACAATAATAATTATTCTCAAATTGAAAGTATATATATAGCCAAACATAGCTGCCAATACAATTGCCAGCAATTTAGCTCCCGCTTTGAGGTTTTTACAAGAATATTGACAATCAGCCTCATAACAGCTAAGCGTCTATTTTCAAAATAGTATTTTGCTTCAACAAGTTGAGACTTCAACAATTTTGCTTATAAATGTTTACATTGTTTTATATAAATACAAGCAGAAATGCTGAAATAGTAAGAATCGTATGCTAGCAAAAGTGCTGAAGTACTAATTTGTTGACATGAAGCATAAATGCTGAAGTATTCATTTTTTAGGGACATTCACAATGTAAAGACAAATGTTGCTTCAGCACAAATGCTTCGTCGTTTGGGGGCGTGACCAACTTCTTGAAGGAAGTCAACATTTTCCCTCATGCCTGTAAAATATTGCCAATTTTTGCTAATGAAGCAAATTTGCTTCAAAGACAAAAGTTCAAAATTTAGAACTTTTTTTCAAAAATCTCAAAATTTTGAAGGGTCACCAACCCGTCAGGTCAAAAAAAAAAGCAAATTTGCTGAAAAAATCTGTAATAGTTAAGGAAAAATCTTTAACTACAGGAAAAACCAAGAAAATTGAAACATGTTGTATATGCACGTCAGCAAATTTGCTTTTCCATTTTACCACAATTGTGGTAAAATCAATGGGTGGGGGTACCACAATTGTGGCAATTGTATTGGCAGCTATGTAGCCAAAGAAATAATTCTAATGGGAAATAATTCTAATGGGAAATCTACAGGAGCTGGAACATCATTTTCTTCATCATCTGCATCAACATCAACAAATCCCAATACTGAAAGTGTTACCAAAGCCCAGTCTTCAATATCGTGTGATCCACAATTAAAGCCAAAATCCTGGGATAATTTAATGACGACCAAATCATTTGGAGGTACGTATATATACACATACATAGTGACACATACACATTGTGTATTACACAACAACGTTACATTGCAATACCATATGTAATGATTGCATTCTCACATATCTCACGATCAGAGTGCAAGAACAAAGTAAAGAAGAAACAAGAGTATTTTATATATTCCATAACCCTGTATTATCATTTGGCCCATATGGCGAATTTGCTTGCCCGTTCATATATGCTAACGTGCGTATGCTCCTTCAGATAATGATAATACAGGGTTATGGAACTTAACCGACGATATACTACTAATATACTTATATCCATAATATGAATTGCATATAAAAGTTCGATGATTTAATTATATTAAATTACTTATTATTATGATTTTTGAAAAATAGGATTTGGATTTGGCTACGGTTATGGCTACTACCCAAAAAAACATACTTCACACAGTGGTTGCTCTCAAATCACGCATCCTCATCACCATAATCATTGTAATCATAGTCATTGTAATCATTCTCACTCCAATTATTACTATAATAATAGTAAAATAACATCAAGACAATCGTCGTCATCATCATCAAGACAAGATCCAAAATCGTATTCCTCTGTTCCGTACACTACTACTCCGGTTGGTTCTCAATATCAAATCGTCACAGCTGGGAAACCCATTAGACCTGGAGAAGGAAATCCTGGAAGTAAAACCTTACCTAATTCTCGTACTCCAGAATCATTTTCCAAAATTGAAAAAACTTTGTCAGATTCAAGTATAAATAGTGAACATAAAGATTTCTCCAAAACAATGAGCTATTTGAATAGGAATTCCAGTGATAATGTGCATCACTCCAGTGATGATGATGAATATGATCAGTATCGCACTGAAAAATTACCATCTGGTAGTGGTACTGGGCATGATATTTTTGTTTAGAAACTATACAGAGAATCGCACGTTGTGTCGATTTAGTTGGATTTTGTCATTCTGAGGTCCCTCTTAATGTCTTTTCAAAATGCACAAACACAAAACGTCAGTACTTTAACGCCCACCCGGTATATTTACACGTGTTTGAATATACCATATTTACAAACAAAATACAACTTATACCAACCGGAAAGGAATATACTTAATTAATAATGACATTATTAAAAATACTCAGTTTTCAGAGATTTTCTTTTATACATGCATAAAATGATAAGCTAAAGATACAGTTTGATATTATTTACATTTAAATACAACTATAAAAATAAAAATTAAAAAAACGTTTCTTGTCAAAATAAATATGACGAAGCCGATAAGAAAACCAGTCATACGTCAATTTATAGATTCCGAAGTTATAGCACCTTGAATGTTCTCGGTTGTTTGGCGCGCAAATAAGTTGCTATTTTAAAATTACACCATCGGTGTATTTTACTTGCTTTTTAGAAAATTTTAACGACAATTTTAAATTACTTTTTATCAGTAAATATGGTTTAAACTTATTGTCTTAAAAGCTTCTCCATGTTCTTTTGTCCAGCAATGTACAACAAAGTGATTTTTGCGTATGACTGGTTTTCTGGTAGACGACCTCATATGTATGTTCTTATCTATTCATGGCTCATAGAAACTTATTCATTTTAGCGGTACGGCTGTTTTTTAAACGTTTCATCAACGTTTCATATCCTTTTTAGAGAAACTTTAATCTTTAATTTACGGTCATGACGATTCGAACAATTAAGTTTTGCACATTTAGTAAATATAATTCCTTTGTATGTTACTCACTCTATCAGTATTTAGGATTCTCAAATAAAGAATAAAGAATACATTTTCATTCAACCATGATGAAATGTGTGATTCGTCCTGTAAGTGATCAATATTCAGCGATAGATTTACGAAATAATATTCCAAAACAAATTGGACGATCTCGAGAAACAAAAATAAAACTCAAGGGGTGTTCAAGAAATCAAATTCAGTTGACTGCAAGCCATGACGCTAAACATGTCGTGGTCGAGCAAATTGGGCCGAATAATGCTGGAGTGAATGGGGAAGTAGTTGGGATTGGTCTTTGCAAAATTGCAAAACAAGGAGATATTATTCACCTTGTGATGGGAGAGGAAGAATTGAATTACAAAGTGTGCTTTGAAGATAGATCAGGCTCAGGTAATCATCAAGGGACATTACTAAAGGTCATTAACAAAAAGATGATGCATATACAATTATGCATTTACTATAATATGCAGTTAAATAATGTTGTATGAATTGTTTTTACACCAGAGAAACATGAAAATAGGGATTCTTCACAAGGAATTAATCCAAAACCCGTCAAAATCGCAAAAATGTTTTTACCAAAAAGTGCGTCAGTGAAAGCAGATGAATTCCGCAAAGACAGTGTGATGAGCAAAGGCTCATGGGACTCGATAGAGCAGGATAAAGTCCTTGTCTATACCACAGGAGAATCTATACTAAATCCTAAACCGATTGTAAGTTCACAAATTACTACATATTCATTTGTATAAATAAGTTGTAATTTACAACCAACCACGACATCGTGCTTGATATTCGACTGTATTTGTTCTTTTGTCTTTATTGTGTTTTCAAATAGATCTATGGCTTTGATCTTGATGGGACACTCATCAAAACTCAGAGTGGTTACGTCTTTCCAAAAGACGATAATGACTGGAAATTTCTTTATGGTTCAACCGTGAGCAAGTTACAAGCGGTTTTTGAAGAAAATAAAAATGCAAAGTTTGTCATTATAACAAATCAAGCTGGAATTGCTACTGGAAAAACTAAAATACCATCATTCAAGATTAAAATTGAAACGATTGTTCGCCGCATCGCTGTACCAGCCGTAGTTTTCGTTCTGTGTGGGAAAAATGAGTTTAGAGTAAATGGACTATTCATTCAACACAACTTTATAATTACTTATTTATTTAATTTATTCATTTTATAATGTACACGTACACATTTACATACACGTAATGCAAGGTAGTTGTTTAGGGTATATATTATAACATTGTTATATATACTCTAGGGTAATTGGATTGGCTTTACCAGCTATTTACCATGCCTTGCACGTACGTAATGCTTTTGATATAAATATAATATAATAGTATCCTCAATTATTGTTTTATCCTACCAGAAACCATTACCAACGCTATGGTCCTTATTTATAAGAAAATATAATGGAAACGTAGAACCAGATTTGGCATCAAGCTTGTACTGTGGCGATGCTGCTGGGAGAAAAAAAGATCATTCCAAAGCAGATAGACTATTTGCATTAAACATTGGGATACCATTTAAAACTCCAGAGGAATGGTTTATGGGACAGAAATCACAAGAATATGCAATGCCTTTATTCAATCCTCAGAAACTTTTTGACAATCCCAACTTTCCACTGTCAAATGAACATATAACTTTTCCCCATGGTCAAGAGGTGCGTCTATTTTGTTTTTCATGCTTACTTTTTTTTGTACACCTACCATTGTATTCAGTAATGATGTACATGTTTCTTCCATTATTATTACAGATGATTATTATGGTTGGGTTTCCTGGCTCTGGTAAGAGTCGTTATACAAAGGTATTTTATTTTTTGAACATAATGAAAATAATGAATTGAATGATCGAAGAGATTCTGTTTCTGTTCGTATTATTATTTATACGGAATACAAAAACTTAAATGATTAATCGTGTCTTTTCTATACAGACTGTATTAGTAGAAAAATCGTATTTTCATGTGAATCGAGATGAAATGAAGACGCCAGCTAGATGTAAATCTGAAACAGAAAGGGCTCTCGGTGGAGGACAAAGTGTGCGTGAAAGTTTTGATTACAAGTAAAATATATGTTTGTTCGAACATTTAACATATTGGACCTGTCAAATTTATTCGCTTTTTTGTATGTTTCTTATACAGGTTGTTATAGACAATACCAATCCAACCCCTAAAGACCGAGCAGAATATTTGCAATTAGCTAAAAAACATGGGGTGACAGCGAGATGTTTTGTGATGAAAGTGGATCATGCTCATTCCCTACATAATAATAAAGTAAGTAATTACAAAAAATTATTATTCATGTTGTAATAATGGAGCAGATTATATCATTACATAGAGATTGCTGTAGCTGGAGGGGGGTATATGTTTCATTTTGACATTGGTTATTATTTTTGCCGTTGCGTGAGTTAATCAAATTTCAAATTTGTTTTATACAGTTCCGGGAACTAGTGAAAGATTCACACGCTCATGTTCCAGAAGTAGCATTTAACGCTTACAAGTAAAATGATAAACTTTTAAAATAACAATATTTTATCCTTTCAAAAACGAAAACAAGATCTATTGTAGGAAAAAATATTAACTTTGAAATTTTACAGATCCAAATTTCAAGAACCCACCATGTCTGAAGGTTACAGTGAGATTGTCCATGTAAATTTTGTGCCTCTTTTCGAAGATGACGAACGTAAAAAGATGTATTCTTTATATCTTCTGGAGAAATAACTACTAATACGCTGTTCCAGTTAGTACCTTACCTATTTATATACTTAGATGACATTTCTTTTTTCTGTATTTCATATTTTACTTCTCTACAAGAATTTTTACTCCATGCACTGTGTCTTTTATTTCTCAATAATTAATTTATAGACAAATACAAAATGTATGAATGATACCTAGATCGCTATTGAATGGAGATGAAAAGTAATTTAAATATTTAACTCGTTCATATATATATAATATATATGTTTTTGTGTAAAAGTAAAAGAAATTATTTATTCATTGAAATTTACAATTATTTAAAAAAAAAAACAAGGATGCCGTACGATTTTCTGCTGCTGATTCTATAAGTAATAAGTATTTGCACAATTTGGACTATCATCAAATGTATGTTTTCTAAAATTAAATGCAAATTAAATAAGTATCAAAGTACTTACTGCTGATTCAGTGGGTATATTCCTATATCCGTGTGTTGCATTTATTCATGTGCATACCTGAGTATATTTATTTTGATTTAAATACCTGTAGTGCAGAATTAAATGATTTAATTAATATATGCATGCAACTAATGTCTCAACACTTTAACACATTGCAATGTGCTACAAGCTTTAATTCCATGCAATATTTCTAAAAATTTGTCATAATAATATACATTCAATAGACTCAAGACTCATACCTCCGCGTATATAGGGAATTTTTGAAATTCGTTGAAAAAATATTATACTATAATTCTTAGAAAAACTTATATATGAGGGGGTTATATCATAAGAGAACATGTAGAGTATTGTAGAGTTAGAATTTGGTTTTTGAATTTCTCATACAGAGTTCGAGTATGTACATAATAGTCTGTATTAGACATATACATAGTCAAGTGTTCGTTGTGCCTACATATCATCTACGTATAATAAGGTGATAATACAAAGTAAAAAGTTGTTTAAAACTTGTTCTTCGCTCTTACTTAAAATAAATTTATAAATTTATTTATTTTAGTTAATTAATTTAAAATGGCGTCTCCAGACAAAGTGTTTTCAGTTCGCTGGAATAATCATCAGCCCAATTTGATATCGTATTTTGGAAGTCTTCTCACCAAGGAATCATTTGTTGATGTCACGTTAGTGTCCCAAGAAGGTACTTATATACTTGATACATAAATTGTCATCATTACTATACGTAATAATCAGCTTGATTAAAACGAATGTATGTTACACTATACTAAATATTTTGTTCAACATTCTGTATCAGTTGCCCAAAATTTGAACAATTATAGATGTTCGTATTTAAACATTTCAGTGTATTATAGTACACCACAGGAGCATGCACGAACATCTAAATGAATATCATAGTTATTTACTTATAGTGTTACTTTTTTTCACGTTTCCAATAATTACAATTACAATCGCAAAATATGCAATATATGTATATGCAATGTTCGAAGTATATTAATTTACTATATAGGAGTAAATAATTGTCATCATTTCATGGTACCAAGACATTAATGTCAAAATACTGAAATTGAATCTCAGTTCATAGGTCGAATCGAATATTTATAAATGATAATAGTTATGTATAATATTGAATTTTCGTCAAGTATTTAATTTAATTTGTCTTTTGTGATATAATAGGTAAAAGAATAGAGTGTCATAAGCTCATATTATCGAGCTGCTCTCCTTACTTTCAGGTAATAAATGAACTATCATAGTTCAACTATGATTTATGATGTACGTATTTTTATTAAGGATGTTTTGATGCTGCAAATCCAAATGTTATATTATATATTAGTATATTTGCAATTTTTTTTGTCTTATTTCAGAATGTTTTCGAAGGAAACCCCTGTAAACACCCTATTGTCATCCTGAAAGATGTTGAATACGAAGAACTTAAAACTATTATTACATTTATTTATCATGGTGAAGTTACTATATCACAGGATAGGATTAACAGTATTCTTTCGGTAAGGATCCTTCATTTCAATTCTTAAAATGTTATTTTATGCAATTTGTTGTATATTACTTTGTACTTTATATTTTATGGAATGCATCTACTAAGTTGATTCAACTTGCAAATCTACATTTTATGCATAGGTATGCTTATTTTATGGAAAAAGGACAAAACATTAAAATCATTCTTGTTATGAAATATTCTGTATATATAGACGGCAGCCTCTTTACAAGTGAAAGGCTTGGCAGATGTTCCTACTGGAGATATAAAAAAATCGGGCGTTAGAAAACGAGATGGAGAACCGAATGATTCAAGTAGATCACAAATACCATCTCTATTAACTACAAGTTCAAGCAATTCTGCGGAAATTGATGATAACAATTCTTCATCCCAGGGAGCAGAGAACATTCCAAGAAAGAAATTAAAAAAATCTATTAGTGGAATCGGGGCTAATGGTTCTACTTCCATAAGTACAAATGGTGAGGACAAGAAAGATTGCTCAAACAAGTATCTGTTTCACCAAGTTGTATATGTAATTACAAATTTGCGCCTCATTTAAAGTCAACACAGTGTATATATCTTTTCATTTCTTAATTTAGGTGGCAGTGGGATGGATCATGGAGGTAAAAGTCAATGTTTTCCCAATTTATTGGGCACTGTAGTTAAAAATAAAAAAGATTCCAAATTATCATATTAATTTACTTAGGTTCGTTTGAATCTGGTGTCGGTGCTTCCATAACTCGTTCAGTTGATGATGGCAGCAATTCCGCAGGAGGCTCAGATAATCGAAGTGAAGGACCTACCCGCATCTCTGTACCCCCACCACTTCATGCTGCTACTTCACATCTTGCAGGAAAATCTCAAAGTTTAGACCAACTTCTTGATCGGGATCGGGAGGCCGTTTTATTAGATTCTGAACTGGTAATTAAAAATATTGAATACATTCTGTACAATAACCAAAGAAAAACCATGTACTGCTACGTATTAGCTCTTCTTGGATTTTGTATTGCAATCTAGTCCATTAATCTAAAGCTAATGTGATTTTTAATCCGAAACATTAATTTCTATTCTGAATAATGAATGGTTGCAATTCTTAAAAACTAATTTAGAGCTCAGGAGGGTTCTCGGAAAACCAAACATTTGATGAGGCTACTATGGGATCTGATAGAGCAGGTAAGAATAGTTTATTTTGAAGTCTTTTGAAACTTTTCTCATAATAAAACAATAGCTAAATTTTCATCAGGCGTGTACCTAGTAATGGTATATGTAAGTAAGTAGTTGCCACTTCACAAATACTTTCATATCGTCTCTGGCCAAGCTACATACAAACAGGCAAAATTCATAACAGAATTCCATAACAAGTTAACGCACATGTACTATATAACAGTGCTGCAGAAACCATTGGGATGAATACATTTTACAGAATTATACTAAACGTGTGTGCATAATTCATTGAACGGAACTTCATGGTACACAAAAATTCAGAAGACCATGTTTATGCCTTTAAGTTTTGCATAAAGCATTGAAAAATGTTAGGAGACATTCGCTGTGTGTGAGGCTGTACGTTATATAGCAGACACATCAACGTATAACTGGCAAATAGTATGGTGCATATTTAATAAATAATACACAGGTCATCATAATAAGAGACTTGTGTTTACATAACTACTGATATGCAGAAAATGGCACGCACAAAAGTATGCATTATTAGAATTATTAGAGTAATAGGTGATATTCAAGGCACAGATTTAGTAAGCTGAGAGAAATAGGAAATTTTTATGTGCAAAAAATAATAACAAATGAACTTCCATGTCGATAATACTTCTTATCATTCTAAAAGTAAAGTTCATTGAAAGATCATCACTTACTGTTAATGTACGTTATATCTAAAAACGCATTTGTCATCAAATGTAAACAATTATTTGCTTTAAATTGACTGACTATGCCTGACGGACTGACTAAATTAAAGACCACGAAGATTGTACGTGTATACACGTATTTATTCACTTGTATTTTCAATGTTACTCAGTGGAGAAGGTATTATATTATATGAGTATTATGTGTATATAAATTTATGTATATCGAGGGGCTTTTGTCGTTGATTTGTTGATTTTTGGTCTTGTATGAATTTTCGTTTCTCTTTCCCCCCTTTTTTTATTTATTTATTTAAATTTTCTTTTTCTTTCGTTTTTTTTTGAAGATTGAAATTTGATTGATTTTGAATGCTTTTGTTGTTGGTCAGGCTATGAGATAGATCTAGCAGATGTGAAGATAGAGGCAGACTCTGATGGTGAGATTGAATTTGAGGAAGATGAGGAATCATACGGTCCTCATCCTGACAACCCTGAGTTTAACGAACTCAACCAATCGTTCCCAAACATCCCATCTTCATCGTCATATTACCAACCTGCCCATCACTTCGCCTCAAGTAAATACTCAAGTTTTTCACATTATACATTTTTTGCCCATTATAAATTTTGAGTATAGACGATTAAATTCTTGCCTATGTACAAGCTCTGCACGTATGTTTCATATTTTATTATACCGTTATAACCCTTGTGAAAATCGTTATTATTTATTTTTGTGTAAACCCACACTGAAATCAAGTGTCAAGAGTTTATCTCTTTCTCCAGGCTTAAATTTCAGACTTTCTCTCGCTCACTTTCACCATGTCCTGTACTATATCTTACTATATCTTACCCCTGACTGTTTTTGCTCCTTTTATACCTAATTTGCCCACTTTCCAAATGGGGGATTTTTATTTTATTAGTTGTGTTGTACAATTGTAGCTATTGTGTTGTTGTTTATGCTTTATTCATTAAACTGTTGCAGCTAGTGTACTTTGTTTAATTCAGTGTTTGAGTTGGAAATGTATACCATTTGTACAAAAGTATAAATCCATCCTATCCATACAGAAACATATGGATTCTTACTTTCGTAGCCTATAATTGACTAGAAAGGTTTTCTTGTAGACTTTTTGGGCTTTTTTAAAAATAAATACATTTTGTTGATAAAATGTTGAAGCGTATGACAGAGTCAATACGTAGCTGTGGGTGCTTGGATGCTTTTAGTACATAGAGTTTGAGAAAAGGAAAGAGGCTAATTATTATCTTCGGATGTATTGTTAAGGTCGAATGAGGAGAGTGAAATATCCAAAGTTCCCAGGTGATGGCAATGCGGTGGTTGTCAATTCTAAGTACGAACAAGCCATAACGGATCTCGTGGCTAATCCAGCTTTAACTTTTAGAGAAGCAGCCCAAAGATATTCTCTAAATGCAAGTTCTGTATGGTATCATTATCGTATGAAGTACGGGTATCGGAGAAAAGTGGAATATGAATGAGATTTCACATCACTGCCTACATAATGTTATTATTATTATAAAAGTTCTACCTCTAATTATGATTACATACCCGTTTTTTACCTATCCCGTCCCTCCCTCATTTCACCAAGTGTGCAGTTCAGTAAGTGTATATGTTATTAGTTTTTTTTTCTAGAGATATTTAATTTATATTATCTAGAAAGCATATAGGAGTAAGCATATCAAACAGTAAATAGATATGTATTTACATTACGCTCTTATAGTAGGAAACAGAGAACATCATTCAAAAGAGTCTTCGGTGTATGCACGTACAACAGACAGAGGTATAATATGCTTATGCCATTCATATGTATAGTACGAATATAAAATATGGTGCAATCTTTTTAGTTATAGTTTAATATGACATGGTAAGGTTAAGTGACCGTGTTGGTGACTAAATATCATATAAAGATTATATTTTGTATTTAACTACTTTTAATAATCAGTATTCAAGTATTCAGCTTGTAGAAAAACGGATTTATATACAGGTTACCATGAAATTCTCATGTTAAAAATACTAACGACAAGTAGCCATAATACAATACAACTATTTTAGAAATGTTTGTGAATTGTCCTATTGAAAATAATGAAGCTATACTTATTACAGCGATCATTTACATGATATAGTTTAAGCAATTCGCATTGCATTGACTTCCAGAACGAATTTTTTTACTCAGAATTATGTACTTTAAATTTTATGTACCTGCTCATGCACATAAATAGTTTTTTTTTGTCTTGTCGATTTTCGACTCTGTCTACTTAAATAACATATATATACGTATGTTTCTAAAAGTTCAGTGCGACATTACAATTATGAATCATAGTAAAAGAATGGAAAAATATGCATTTAACGGAACTGAATACTTGTCTAGTTTATTAGTTTTTTGGCAATATGTTTTTATTTATTTATTTATTCAGAACAAAAGCAGGATTATCATTTTGTTATAAAATAAACTTTAATTATAATGGTGGTTGGATTTGCGTCCTACAGACATTTTTTTGAGGAGGGTTTTTGTTTAGTATACTACAATACTATACATATACATAAACTTTACGAGGGAGAAAGTATTTTTTTTTGTGGAGAAATTTATGTTTGTATTTTGTCTACTTTTTTTGTTTCCATTTTTCCAATGAGCTGTGTATGTATATGTGGTGCGATTTCAAAAATGTACGTAGATATAGTGGAAGAAGTTACTGTATTAGAGTTACTGAAACTTTCTATGTTATTATGAGTGACTATACAATATAAATTTCAAAAATCGAATTAAAGCTAAAAGCAATTGAATTGTTTAAATACCAAATATTATGTTTTGCATGCAAGAAAATCAAGCTAAGAATAAATATTCATGTTTACATAATATACACAACATAACTGAGTAGTTGGTGGTTTTTTTTATGAATTGTATGTGTTTTTACAGTATCTTTCATTTATACTTGAGTCTTAAATTTCGTCCATAATACTACAGTCACATGAAATTACGCACCGTTGTTGAAGGGGAAATATTCTATATAATAGTTCTTATTGTAAAGAAAAAATGTCGAGTATAAAAAAAACACTGAAAACTGCACATATACACATGCATCATCAGTTTGTTATAGATACATTATGACTGACAATTGCTTGACTGGCTTGCTTCCTTATTTTTAATTTAATTTTGTTCTCGGATGGAATCGTGGACCTTGACAATGTTGCATTTAAATAATTAAAAAAATCACATTTTAATACTGCGTATAATGCATTAGATGAGGCATGACTGGGACATTTGAACAATGAACTACTCAAAGGTTGAATTTTATTATCTTAAAAATGTGAAACCGTTAGCAAACGGCAGTATAATCTTTTACTAATATAGCACATTAGAAAGTTTAGAAAGCATAATATACAACTTTACTTCATAGAATAATTGGATTGAGTTTCATGGCTTGAAGACAAAAAATGAATATCAAATTCGCATCCATAATTCACATCTACAAAACAGAATACCTATCCATTGTGTATATAGTATATAGGTATGCTGGTCACATAGAATTCTATGGAGTTCAGGGATTACATGAAAGCTAACTACATGTGCATGTATAAAAGAAAGAGCCTTATGATATGTAATACTGTCTTAATTAAACAGGAGGATTAAAGGGAAGACGGGGAAGACCTTTGATTCGACAGCCTCGTATTAAACGTTTGGATGAACCATGTGGAGAACTTTATATTGAGGAAGAAACTGAGATTCATAGTATTGAGCGAGGGGATGATAAGCGAAGAATTGAAGACTTGGATGAGACTATTGTGCCTATAGTGACTGTGAGTCAATGTTCACCTACACCACCATCAAGTCCAATCCCAGCAACTTCATCAGAATCCATTTCATTATCTACTAAAACTTTTTCGAATATTATTCCAGCTTTTAATATTTCGGATAGTAATTCGAGTACTAATTCCGGTGGTTTATTGATGGTACCGAATCCGACTGAGCCAGTGTGTACTACTAGAAACTCCAAGCAAACAATAGTCAAACAAATTTCACAACCTTCATTCCTTCCCAGTCATACATCAGTTCTTTCGCCAACACAAGGTGAGCTATAGTTTATCATTGAATGACATACATGAACACCTTGTTTTTTTTATAACAATATTGTAAAAAAAGGGATTAAATAATTAAATAACTACATGAATTCTCTAGTCCGACGGCAGAATTCTCAACCGAATCCACAAAAGGGAATTATACCCCTGACATCAACTTCATCCAGAGCCTTCTTCCACATTTTACCTGCAGAAAGTAGTCATGTACACTTAGAATCTCGAGATGAAGCGTCGTCATCACCATCGTCGTCGTCGGGAAATGCCATAATTTTAGATTCAACTTCCTTGATTCAATTCGTGCCGACTGGTGACGGTACAAGTAGAATAACGATAAGCCCTGCAAATCTTTCAAGTCCAGGTCATAATATCAAAGATGAAAAAGACAAGAGCGAAACCAGTCCGGATATCACACTAACATTAAAAGACAGTACTGAGTCCTCGAGAGCTCCCAGCGAATCACCGCACCGATCTGGACATTGTCCTGCTTTAAGGTATTGCATTTTCTTTTACCTTTCATTGTTTTTAATATTGTAAATTTTAACATGTAAATTCCATTCTAAAATACATTTTTGGAATTTCTCGTGTATGTAGACCTGGACCAGCATTGGGTTGCAATTTTTGTTGGAACAGTGTGGATGAATGCGGGCGTGTACTTCGTCGAAAAACAAAATATCATTGCCCCGAGTGTCACATCAATCTTTGCATTGTGCCATGTTTTCAAGACTATCATGAGAAAGCAGAAAAAACGAGACGTTTGAAAATGCAAAAGCCTAGTTCGATGTAAATAAAATAAGTATGTGCATATTATTTCTCATCAAAATACTCACGTTATAAATTAATCAAGCATAGTAAATTATATGATTATAAAATTATATATATATTTGTATAAAAATAACAAGAAATATCAAAGAGCTATGTAGAGAGTAGAAAATTTTCATTCGTTCTATATATATTATGGTGAAATTCAATACTGTACGTGTTTGAGTTTGAAGAAAGCACCTTTCTCCTTATGAGCGAGGGCTACCATTTCAATGGTTATATTGCTGTAATTTGTTTAGGATGTAAGTTCTGGTAATGAAAATTCTTTTTGCTAAATAAACAGCAAGTACCAATCGAGATACATAATTGACATAAGTACAACTAAATATATTTAGAATTTAGAATGTACATATGCATGTTACTTACTAGCTGTATTCTATAAAAATACGGTACAAAATGTATTTCCGATGACAAAACAGAGCGAATAAAACACACTAAATAATCGGGAATAATAAAGATTTATACAAACGTTGTAAAAGTAGGGAGTTTAGCTAATCGTAATACCAGCAAATATGTGAAGTGTATAGTAGTAAAATTAATAATTACGTATTATAATTTATAAAATTACCAATATACATATTGAGAAATTGCATCATAATTAAGTTCGACATTTAAGTACGAACTCGTGAGTATACGAGTCAAAGAAGTTATTTTGGCATTGTACGTATATGCGTTGGAGATATTATAGAAAAATCTGTGCCTTTCAAAAATATCCGTTTAGTTAGTTGAAGATAAATGAATTATTTTACCAACGCATTTTGATGTACGTACAACTTGAGACTCTCAAAATAGGAAAACGGAAAACATGACATTATTAGCTGTCATGTTCTTTTGAGCATTATTGTAGAATTTAAATATAATTTTGTAATAGTGTAATAGTTATGGGTTCGAATTGTTTTAGTGGTATGTACATAGTACATGGATTAGCAAGTGTAGTCAAATTTTCATTGAAACAAACTTAAACGTTTTATTTTATTATATTTCAAGTTTGTCATCACTTACATTGTGTTGATTAAGATTTAATGCAATAATAAGTAATTATTTTTGGATTTATTATTATTACTTACATATTATTATACAATATTTGCTATTTAGGACCAGCTTAAATGTGTATTTCTACAATAACAATAATTATTATTATTTATCTTATTATTAATCCTTTTAATTAGTTATTACTTTCACGAGAGTGATGTACGCAAGTACTCATTTAATATATTAATAACTATCACAAACTAGTGAATTTCAATAAATAGATTAAAATTGATGAGATTTTGTCGACTGATTTCTTTCTAATATATTGCTACATCGATTGCTATCAAAAAGCGAGCATCTGGCATCTACTACATTTAATTGATAGTTTTTATTTATTCATCGTCAAGTATTTATATATATAATTATTATATATAAAGTAAATTATCCAGTAAATTATCATTTTACGTTGAGAAATAGCTAATAATATTAATATTTGTATTGTAACTGAATCATTGATTGATTATACAATCTGTATAATCCTCTCATCCCTTTGTCCAAGATGAGAGGATGATTAATACAAAGAAGTGTATACGACACAATGAATGACATACTAAAAAATGAGAATCGAGAATGGACCACTCTAGAGAAAAGTGACTAGAATTTTCGTTTTAAATCCATGTATATATAGGTAATAGGTAGGTACATATTTGAAACGATTGCATGCACAAAAGATTCAGAGAACTGGACGTTATTTTTATCCATAATACATATTACACTACACCAGTAAAATAGAAAGTTGTCCCTCGCTCTAATCCGGAAGAGCCTATGAGCATAGATGAGTAAGCTATACACATAAGCTGGATTTTAATAATTTTGAATCTTTAGTAACTTCTTTATATGTAGTATAAGTCATTATTTTTTAATCATGAAGTACCGTCCCAACTATACTACTATTACCACCATCATTATTAATATTATTATACTGATTGTATAATAACTATGTATGTCTAACACCTTTCTTTATATTTCTTTGCCAGTGATACTTTAATTTGAATGGTATGCACTTTGGGATTGATTCAAAAATCAAATTAAGGGCTGCCACTAAAATATTATATTGAGAAATCTCTTTATTTGAGAATTCCCATTCAAAATTTCTGATAGCATTTGTGAGTTTGATTTACAGATATAAGACGAAATAATGAGCTTCAATCAAGGAAATTTTTCATCCAAGTGAATACGGTATATTAGATAGCTGATGAAAATCACTAAATAGCCAGTATTTATTGACTATATATTATTACTGATTAATTATTCATAATTTGAAGTCAACAATTCCGTGTACGCACGGGCTAACTTTAGACTATTCCTTCAACAGAAATCGTGATACTACACCAAAAATAAAACACAAAAATTGTACAAAAAAAAATGGGGAAAACGTTTGATAATTTTATACGTTCAGAAGAAAACTGTCGAGTAAATTGCCTGTAGCGAATAAATATATGTACGACGTATTTATATTAAATATCGTTATTATATGCAAGTTAATTAAAATTAACAACAAAGTTTACAGTTGTCGTTATAGTGGAATGATTAAAAAAATAATTTAAATAATTTAACACAACCCTCCTTCGTCATCTGCATCCGGCTTTTGTGAAACTGACTTGTAGCTAGCAGCAGCATTTTCTCTTACTTGTGGTTTATTTTGCGGGTCTGCAATTCCCTCAGGAAGTCTAAGGTCCCTTGCGAGTCTAAACGAAAAAATAAAAAACAACTTTTATCTCTCGTGCACAATTAATCATGGACAACCTCGCTTTTTTTGTGTGGATAGTGGAAAATGCATGTAAATTGTTTATAATTTTTAAATATCTCAATCTTTACTTGGCGTATTCGATATCCATATGTTTAATGAAAGGACTGCTGAGAGCTTTTCGAGCAACTTCAGGATCTTCTTCATCATAACCTCGGAGTAACATTTCCAAAGTTTGAACCTCTTCTAGTTCACAGGTATTTCCCCATTCCTTGAAAGCTTTTTCGGCAGCAACATAATCTTCTCGAGCCAACTGTACAAGAACCAATGCCACAGTGAGGCGACCAACAGCAGGTATATTTTCTCCTTGTTGATTCAGGCTAATTTCTCTTCTTATTGCATCAGCTGCCTCGTCGTATCTAGTGAAGAATGGATTCACCTTATTTGAATTCACACTTTAGTTTTATTTAAATTTACTATTATGGCTAGAAACTACCATCAAAACTTACAATCGTAATCGGACTAATAGCCTTGCCATTTTACTACAGAACTCGGCTGCTTGTCTAGGCCTATCTTCAATCTGTGAAATTCAAGAGGATTTTAATTTAGTGTAGATATACATACATGATCTCGAGTACACGAAACACATATTAAAGTAACCACCGTCCCACTGCATCTACTTGGGCCATACTATTTTTGAATAAGCAAAGAGAAATTGAGTCTAGTTTGAACAATTACCATTACAACATCAATGCCTCTTCGATACAAATCAATCGCTCTTTCAGGATGTTGAACCTCAATCATTTTTGCTGCCTTATCCAAGCAAAGAGCTCCTGAATGAAAAGATTCCATGACCACTTTAGTTAGTATTTGTATCTGAAGTAAATATATTGTGATATTACATATATGGTGGAATTAATACTAACCCGAGTCAGGTGTTCCATGTTGTTGATAAAGATGACATGCTTCCTCTGCAAAGTTGGCAATTTCCATGAGTTGTCCTAGTTCTTTAGAAACGAGTGCAGCCTGCTCCAAACATTTTGCTGCATTGAATTGACTTCGATTATGCTTATGACAATCAGCAGCTTTTAATAGGCAATCTTTGCATTCTTGATATGACTTTGTAGCCTTGTAGCAAGTAGCTGTGAGAATTTACAACGTATTTAACAAGTACATATTAAATAAGATTGATCTATATATACTTACGTAATTATTACAGTGTAATACCTTTATTTACAGTGATATTATTATAATACAATTAAACTACATGTGTACCAGCTAGATTGTACTCGTCTGCAGCAATGTCAAAATCTGGTCTCCATTTCAATAAAGATGTCTTCAAACTATAGAAATTACAAGTATTCATACCAAAATAATTAAAGTCCATAGAATTCATATACAATATAATAATATACTTTACCGAATCGGTAATACCGATACTAGCTCTGTACACAGAATTGGGCTATTATCAATAATTTACCTTTTCTCAGCGTTATGAATATGCTCCAAAGCCTCCTCCGATTTTCTCGTAGTTAGAGACATTACACCTACTATTGCAAATATAGTATCTATATTATGTAAAACGAAATGAGTCAGTCTACAATATTTTAAACAAAAATATCGACTACCGCAATGTCTTGTACGTAGTCAAATCAATAATTCTTGTAAGTACTAAAATCCCACACACAAATTTATATAGGTAGATAGTAGATAGATACACAATGTGTACTATTATATTGTAACACTTTTTTGAAAAATATAGATATATGTAGTAATTAAACTTGTATTTACTATATAAATATAATATATGCAACAAAATGATGGTAGGTATATTCGGATTCAGTGACAGCTCACATGTACAATTGTGAGGAAGATGGAACAATCACAACAAATTATTATTTACAACACTAAATAGATTTAGTAATAATACAAGCAGCAAAAGTGTACTTTATGAAATAATTTCTTTCCCTATAGTTTTTGCAATTGGCAAAAGGGCTTCGACAGTGAAGTCTCTCATATAGAATAGAAATTATAGAGACAGTACCCTCCCTATCGGAATCAGCTGAAATTTCAGAGATGGGTAGATTACGATTGTTATTCCTTTGGCGGGGGTCTTGCAGAATTTCGCAAAATAATTTTTTTGGGGGTCAAAAAATGGAAAATTTGGAATTTTTACTTGAGATTTGCAATCCTTGTAAAATTCGGCTGCATAAACATATTTTTAATCATCAAAATTGTCAAAATTTAACAAATTCTCGCAATGCCCCCAAAATGAATTTACGGCCCATCTCTGACATTTCAGCTTTTGCAGGGATAGATTTTGGTCGGATTTCACTTCCGCGGAGCACAGTCTAGAAGGGCTGGGAGTGCTGGGACCAGGAAAATCAATTCTCTGTGATGCACATACAGCCTCGACACACGGGTATACTCACTATATTATTATTATATCAATCACTAAATATGTACTACTACGCATTGGACGGGGAGTAGTAGCACGTTAAAATACAGTAGTAGAGATTTGTCAGTATGTATACTTACTTATGTTTGTGTGTTCGTCGTCGTGTAGACAGTCGTCGGACGATATAGTCAAGGAGGATTTCTTTTCAGATATTTTCCAAAAAATTTAACATTTTTTATTGTATTAAATAAATAATAGTTTATTATAGTAGTATGTAATTATTATTATTATTATTATTCAGTATCCTTCCTGTACTTACATATATACTAATTTAAATGCGCAATTTATATACTCTGTAAAGTAACAAAAATATATATAGCTGTATTTTATAAATTATAGACCCACAATCAAACAATTTCGGGAATTGAATTTCCACTAAAAACATAATGCAATTTTCCAAACATTTAAACTTGAAACCCGTGTTTTGGGACCATACAACAATTTGTTAAACAACAGCAGAGTGTTCCATCATACATCCATCAACATTATGGCTTTACAAAATCTTCATGAAATGATAAGAAATCTCTCCGCGTACATCAAGGTAAATATATATATATAAAGACCCCTTATTTCTTTCAAATCTATATGTAGGTACATGCAATATTCAATCCTCCGATATTACAAACTGAATATGTGTGGGATAACGCATTTGACAAATTATTTGTTTATTTTATGTCTATTGTATATACAGAGTTTAGAAGCCGTTTGTGAGAATGGTTTGAAACTGTCAAAAAATTTTGAGAGGTAAAGGATTGTTTTTTCTTCTGATTATTGAATAAACAATTTAATTTTCCCTATTTTGATTGCAAGCACATGTACAATTTTGAATGAATTCATTCTGTATGTAGCTGTACGTGCTAGAACTATAACATGTAAAAAAAAGAAGTACTGATCGTGATCGTGAGTAATTAAAGCGATATATAATCTGTTTTTTTTGTTGCAATTTTCAGGTTGTTGTCACTGCAAGGAGCCTCAGAAGCGTGGGAGTTGGCTCATAAGGTATTTTTAAATACTAAAATCATATGCAAATAATGTTTTATGTATTATTGTTATAATAATTTATTATATAATCCAGAAAACTAATACTATATGGGATGCCGAATGTGCTCGTATATATATATAGGTTGCTACAGCGGATTCAAATGCAATGATTTCAGAGATTTTACCCTTGCTTCAAGATGCGGTGCAAAATGCAATGAAGAATGATCCTGCACAAGGGGGCCATCCTCCTATTTTCCATAACGAAGTCTTTCGTACCTGTTTTTCTGCCTTTTTTCAAATCCAATGGCGTTTCTGTTCTCTCTATCTTCAGTGTGCATCTTCTCAAGGTTATTCAGCTCCACAAAGTCATATGTTTCCTAGAAGTCCGGATCTCGCCAGATCTCCTACAACCGTTTCATTTAGTTCATCATCAGGAGGGGATCGCCGGGAAAGTACTGAGAGTTGTATGAGTAGTTTTAGTCTTCCGCGAAGCAGTATTTCAGGATTATCAGCTCTTTCTAGCCGTAGTTCATCCCCACCGCAAATCCATCATAGTGGTCATCATTATGGTCATCATAGTCGATCTCGAAATTCTAGGTAAATTCTATTCATCTAAATAAATTTCTATATATGTAATGTATATACATATTTCGGATAAAAGCATCGTTAGACAGATTATGTTTATGCACATATTGTTTTGAAAATGTTATTGTTGTTTTTTTAAAGTCCATCTGTGAAATTCACACCTTCACAGCCACCATCACCGTTGATGCCGTATGGGGACAGCTACCCTTACTTATTCAGAAGATGGTCAGCCCATACGCACAATTACAACAACAATACTAGCAGCATGAGTAGCGGTCCGAGTGCGAGCAGTAATTTGGGAAGTTACACATCAAGTGGAAGCATTGGTAGTGGGAGTTTTAGTCGTCGCTGGTCTGTCCCTGCATCTTCAGGAGTTCCAGCTGGTTCGTCAAGTACACCTCTACATAAATCAGGGATGGAACCACACTTTTCCAGTTTTGGTATTTGTGGTACAGATTCCAACCGGAGGACTGGGAAAGATGCCGAGAGGGATGCTTCCTATGACTATGGACTATTGGATGCTATTAATTTGCTGTCAACAAAACCACAATCTCCTTTACCCGTTAAAATCCTTGCCGAGGAGACTATTGATGAATTTTGTTCATTGGAGCAAAACGTTACATCTTTATGGCCACCATCGGAAACGGATAATCTTGTTCCGGAAATCGTTTTGACAACTTGTGGATCTGATTCAGAAAATATGCTAACAATGGAAATGAAAATGCCACAAAGGTCAGATTTTATAACGACTGTTTCTCATAGTTATAAGTATATACACCATGCTTTAATTGATGTGTAGTGAAATTATTTTGAGTTTTGATATTGAAATTCTATAGTCAATCTCTTCGAGTGCCATTCTCAGGAGGAGATACACAAGCAACCTCAAGTCATTCTGCCGTCAGCAGTATTAGTGGTCAAATTGCACAAGCTGGGGAATACTCGCTGTTTGGACCGCCAACTCAGAGTCCCACAAATACAAATATGTAATACGAATGCATTTGGTTTTTCCAAAAAAATTTCTTCTATATAAAACTAAGGTGTATCTCGTTCCTTTTGTTCATCAACAATTATTGTACATCATACCAGTGTCTAGTAGACAGTGTCTACATATTCACTACTCGTTATAGACAGTCCAACTAACCTGTTATTAACTATCAATCACAAAAGTGTGTAGAAAGTGCTGTGCGCTTTTTACCCATAATTATAACTGCCAAAAAAATTACAACTGGAATGTAATTAATCTTTTTCAGGCTTCTGCAGGTAGAAATAACTTGTGTATCGTCTAAGTTTATGTGTATCATTTAAATTATATATATTGGTGGGTCTCGGTGCATGTACAACGTTTTTTCCTTTGAATTTTTTCATGTTTATTATTATTAATTTTGTAATAATAATATATTATTATTTTTATATTTTAATTGCAATATAAATGAGAGATATAACAAAGTTAACAGATATACGGTACTACTACTACTACAAGATGAAATTAAACTGTGACATCCAAGCCCTGGAAGGTTATATTACATATAAATGTAGTGGTATATTCACGTTATTTATAGTTAGGAAAGTTTATTTAAATAAGTCATATACTAAAAATTATATATTCATGTGAAAAGCGATAGATTCGCTAAATGACTGAATGTAAAGTGAAACCACGTTTGGAAATTATTGTTATGAAATGGGACAATCATAATTATTAAGAAAATTATTACGATTACCAACTTCTGTCCTATATGAGTATGATGGCATGCTCTCATTTATAGTAATAATATGTAAAGGCCCAAATGGGGGTAAAATATATTGTAAATAAATGTCGTTGTGTTTTGTGGTTCGAGTATTGCATGGAATGGAAAAAATATGTATTTAAATACATGATGTGATGTATGGAAAAATGTGCTACCTTGTCTGAATTGAATATTACGATTATATAATATTATGATTGGTACAATTACTTATTGTTATTGCAATTTTAAATTTGAAAAGAAACACAACCTATATAGACCTTTGTATGAAACAAAAACGGTTTTTACTTACCAAAAAAACAAAACAAAATAGACACCATGCTGTTGAAATGCAGGTAAATTTCATCAGTAACAAAACTAGCTAAAAACGAAATATAAATACTGTGTATTTTTCGTACACCGCTCGCAGAAACAAAAACAAAATATATAAAAACGTAGTTATATATAATATTTGCACGAAAAAAGACTGTTTTTTGCTGAAAGCTAAACAAAAAAACCACTGGTTGGTTATAAATGATTATACTACGAAATATACGATTATACACCTAGGAACAATGATTCAAATTTTGCTATCGTATAAAATACTACTACTACTACTACAAATAATATATATCCTGTTAAAATGGCAAAATAGTCTATCCAATCTGGAAATCTGCAGTTTTAGTAATAATAATTATAAGTATTGTATTGAAATACCTTCGTCGAGTTTTTCGTTGCAATATCTAATATTCTTAGACGGAGAAAATATCAGTATGTTCAAATACGATATTTAATTGGGTAAATGTAGTCATTAGATTATTCTCTCACGATATAGATTGTAGATGTGTAGTGTATTACCAATTCATCCATTTACTGACCAGTGTTCTATTTCCGTATTGTTATAAATGTGTTCACATTATGTGAATCACATAACAATACAAAAATGTAAGTCATATTAGGTATTCATCTTCTATATATATATGTATCAACATATTTAAAAAAATTCAAAGCCTCTCCCCTCTTCATCCTATTCTATATACATATAAGTATATATATATAAATACTTGATAATACATGTAAATTTTTATTCTACAATTTCTAAATGTTGTGGCTACATATAACTAATAATACGTATATAATGTAGTCAGTGAATATTGTGTGTGGGTACTTGTCTTGCACTGTAGCACAATTAAATTGTTTCGTTTGAAAGTTAAATAGCATATACACGAGAGGAGAACTAAAATACTTGCAACTAAAACCCAACAACAAGTTTTTCCAGCAGCTTCGATTTAGGCCATTCTGTTGGACATATGCAAAAAATATTTCAATGATGAATCTCCATCTTCTTGCGAAGTATTGGCGGAGCGACTCGGATTTTCGCATTTTAATCCTTTCTATTTGATTGTAGTATTGACTTTATTTAAGTAATACCTAAATGTATATTGGACTAAGATATTATGTGATGTGAAAATCAGCGTATTTGCTCCAAATGCGTTGGGACAACGGACGAGAGAACCTTGAAATGGTCAAAGCTATATCTATATAATGTCATTTTATCCTGTGGCTTGTAAACACAGTAAGGATTCTGAGGATATCTTGTTGAATATACCTATAGTTTACAATAATTCACTTGGAAATTTTTCTTGTTCTTTTCCGCTCATATTTTTATTTGATTTGTATTGTTTGTATATATTTATGTCATATTCAACTTTTTTTAAATGTCAAATTCACTGGTTTTTGTTGTTGTGCCAAAATCATTTATTACGATACATAAAAAAATGTACGAATCAATCATGTTTAAAAACATACACAATATGACATTTTCAGTCATTTCTGTATTTCACTTTATTTACTCCCACTAATTCCAAATATTTAGCTAGACGTCATTTACTTAAATTCAAAAACTTTATAACTTTTCACACTCCTGCATGCTTCACACACGTTTTGAATGAGGTTAGGCTAACCTGGGTAGCACTGCTGACTCACAAGAACCACGTTAATTGTCATTTATAGTAATTCAATTGGAATTTGTATATACACATATTACACATGTCGTACTACGTGTACGTAATATAAATGCACACAAATTTTACTCGTTTACTGTAGTATTTAGGAGTACCCAAAGAAGTATAGACAATACAAACTGGATACATTTCCCCCTCAACCATTTCACATATCTAACAGTGTCTCTTTTCTTGTTGATTTTTCCGGTTTCCTTCCTATGAAATTATCAGAAAATTAAATCTGAAAAAACAAATTCAATAACAAAAGTACTCGTTCAGAAAATATTCAAAGTACCATGCAGCATGTCACAGGTATTTTATGCATGGAAGTTAGTTATAGTAAAAACAGGTAGTTTTTCTTTCTTGAGGACATTATAAGTATATATATAAATATGTACCTCACCAAATATTAGTGGGTTCTCAAAATATACCCACATTCACAACAAATCCACTAAAACCATAGTTGACGAAATAATTTTTTTCAGGTTCCCAATGGTAATACTTATAAGGTATTTAATTTGTTTTGATGACAGAAAAAGTAAAACAAAAATAAACTTGTCACTTATTGGCTTTCGTTTTGAGCAGTAACTCAACAACGTTGTAAAAATTTGTCCAGTTGTCTTTTGCTTGACTTGTTATTCACGCGAATAATATGGAAAATGCAGCATGTACTGCTAATTCAATCAAATTTACGAAAATACGCATAAAGACCTGCAATTTAGCATTCTACAATAGTTTTCGTGTAGACATACTTACGTCTGGGTTGTTGGATCAAGAAATATGAAGCTTGAAAATTCAAATGACTATGTCAGGAATTACGAGGTCTCAAATTTCATTGAGGCTGCTAAAAACTTTGCAAGAAATTGAAGATGCGGATAAGGAGAAAGTAAATTGTTCTAATTCTACTTGTTTCACAACATCACAACAAATCATACGAGAGGAGGAAGAGCCAAATGATATTGTCCGTCGGGAATCAGAAACTAAAAATTTAAACGAGCGTCTCACTTTCCCCAACAACAACAACAATGCACCTTGCAGAACGAGTTATAATAATAATAATAATGACATTCAGAGAAGATCACATGTTCAAATCAACGATAACAAGGAAACGAATGCCAATTATGACTCCGATACGTCTTACAAAACTCAGGTGTGTAATTACATCCATGTGATATACAGGCGTGAGAAATGTGGGCATACCATACAGGAAAAGTCCAGGATGATTTTACATCTTGATTTGAAAATTTTCTCCAACACAGTCAAACTATAATTTTGATAATTATGAAGATGGGCTTTCTGTTGTTACTCAACAGTTGAAAAGTATTCAAGAGACGCAGGATGTTATCCTATCAGGTAAACAAAATTGTCAATTATTTATATTGATTAGATTTTACAAGACAAAATCACTGATAATTCTCAATCTATATATATCCAGAACTTCGTATGGATATTGAACAGCTGAATACAGGTATTTAATTTGATCGTGATTAATAAAATTTGTGGAATGTACATACAATTATTGAGCCATAAAAATGTATGGCAAATTTGCAGATAATCTTTCACTCCGACTTTGCAATGCAAATCTGCTCAAACAGGTTGAAAACTTACGCAGCATTGTCACTACATTTTCAAAGAGTACGAATGCATTACGTGAGCACATAGAAGAGGAAAATCTAGAGGAAAACCCATTATCAAATCTTTCTTCGGATCCGGAAATGTTGCTATCAAAAGCAGGGGAAATAACAAGAAGCACGTCTTTACGTCGAGAAGATTCCAATGATCAAGAATACTCCATTTCTAATGTATCCAATTCAATGAGCAAAAAGAAAAAGACGAGTAAAAAACACAACAATTTTAAAATTGAGGAAAATCCAATTAAGAATAAATCTAAACAAAGATGCTTTGAATTTATGAGGCGAAAAAAAGATAAAGTTCCCAAATGACATGCACTGAACATCATAATCTGATGACTGATGGAATGAAAAATGAAATACAATATGACAACAATGAAACTTAAACTAAATAAGTAAACTCTAAATTCCCAAAATTCCAAGTACACTTGAATAAATACTACCACTCATACAAACTTGCTTTGCGCCCGCTTTTTAATTTTCCATTGTACAAAATCAAAAAAGTGAACTCTTTTAAAATGCATTTCTTATTTTAATTGTTTTTATTGTTCTACACGATTTAATATCATAATATCAACAATTTTATTGTACATTCTCCTAGTTTTTTAAAGTGCCACATGTTCGAATACAAAAAAGTGGTACCCACATGCACCGTCAAATTGTCAGTACAGAAATAAGAGACGAGTAAAAGGTTTTCGTATACACGTGCTTATATTTCTGCATATGCAATCGATCGGACACATTCCTATAGTTTTGTAACTATACATGATAAAAAACTTATATAAAAATACAAAGTCCTCGGAAGTGTATTTTAATTAACTATCCAGTATTGTATTTGTGAATAAGAAAATGGAAACTCTTGTGAAGTCATGTTTTGAGTGTACACAATTAATTTTGGTGAATACTATTTCTGTGACGAGATCAAAACGAGTATATTGTCGAAAATGTTGGATTCAGCATTGCAATTTCCGATTCCGAAAACGTCTTTTTGAGTTAGCTCGGCCTGAAAAAGGATCTCGTAAAAGTTCATGTAATCCATTTGAAATATCCGAACATGTCTTAATTGACTATGACGGCTCCACATCTGCTTTGGCTCTTCTTCATTTAATTAGAGACACTGTACGTTCTGCTTCAGATGACTCTATCAATTCTGACAGTTCGGACCCAAAAACTCTGCTTCTACCATTGCACTTTTCCATTTTTTTTGTTTATGATCAAGTTGATGGTAGTGAAGAAGGAATGAGGAGAGAATTCAATGTGTTACGGAATTGGCAAGCTGAATCATGGTCCAAGTTTGGTGTGGATTTCCCTATTATTTTATCAAGTCTGGAATCTAGCCTCACGATACTCAATGGACATGTAAAAGACGATTCTAGACTTTGGAAAACAATTACAGTGCCGAATAAGAAAGATTCCAGGATGGTTGAAATATCGGGAGAAGACGAAATAAATTTACTCTCTCTACCGTTTGACGTTCCTTTGAACTCTCGTCTCAACACATTGGCTAACAATCTCAAATCAAAAACGTCTCGTACAGACTTCCTTCTAGAACTGAGGTAGGTACATATTTGCTTACAGGTAACATTTTTTCATCTTCCAAGTAAGTACTGTTTCTGATGTAATATGGATGTATAGCTGAATGTATGCAAAAGGGTTTAATTCAATTAAGTATTTGAGCAGTCATTCATTGTATAGTACATGCAAAACTACTAACAATTTATCCTTTTTTTGTTTTATGCAATCACTGCAGACAAAACCTGCTAATGTGCATAGGAAGACAATTGATGGTCAAGAAAATAATACGGGCAGAGGACCAAACCTCAATGGCGATTAAAATGTTTTCCATAATGTCCATGGGTAGGGGAGCTCAGCTTGCAGAGCAAATGGTCAGTGACAATGTCTTTTTGCTTTTGCCTACACCATTCTATAATGTGTAGTACATACATTTGATATGGATGTACATATAATATGTAATATGTACATGCATGGTTTTCCCTCTCCATGTGTTCAAATAAAAGTTGATCATTTTCCCTCATATTCACTCTTTGTTTGAAGATATTATCCAACTTAGAGACCATTAAGAGACTATGATCTTTTCATTTTTTTCCTTCCTCTGGCCGATAAAAAGGCTGAGGGTTGAGGAAACAAGAGAGAGAGTCGATGACAACCACTTCAAAGAGACTCCTTCTTTCAACTTTTTTTCCCTTTGCTATATAATCGTTCTGCAGTAATTTTCTGCCAAAAAATTACCTCGTTTTTCTGATGATTCCCCAAATACATCATTTGCTCGAGTATTTACGCCAGCACTTAGCTTTGCCAAACTCAGTTTGAGTTTCAACTTTCTCTCCCTCTATATTTACATAGTTTTTTCATGTACGGCTATGCGTATATGTACGCGTATTTATACATAGATTTGCTGTTTGTTCACGTTGTAAATCAATGCAAAGGAGCCGAAAGGAGTAAAAGGAACTCTGTAGCTAAACCAGATTTATTTGTCAGTGGGTGTTCTACTTAAGCACTGGCTACAGATTAAAGTCGTGACTGTTTGGTCGAATGTCCTAGTCAATATTTTAGCAGTGTTTCTATATAATATACATACACAAACACGTATACATATATTTGGAAAATAAAAGACGGATACATTGTATACTCATGTGCGTCGTACACATATTCTCGGTTCACATGTGCATTCATATCGAGATGCACGTACATCTTTGATAGCATATGTTATTCCTGGGATATGATAGAAATGTTGGTAGTGAACAATCAGGAGGACATTTTTTGAATGGATTTTTTCAGGAGTTTACAACGCAAATTCAAGGAATCAAATTGGCTCGGCCTCTTATGGACCTCACCCTAGATGATTTACGAGACTATATGGAATGCATGGACTGGGATCGGAAAACTAGGCCATCGACGACCGATTCTAAACCTGAAACGTCCACGTCTCTCCCTATTGACAAGGTAATCCTTTCGATGATTTATGTTCAAAATTCAAAGATCCATTTTTTTTTTTGAGGATAGCAAGAATTGTCGTCTTTCCCCTCGTTTCCTTTCTTTTCGTTGTGAAAAGAGAAAACTGAGAAGAAGGATGCATTAGAGTATACAGTACACTAGCCCATGTATATCTATTTAAATATCTATATGTGTTCAAATAATTGTAATGTTGGGAAACAATTTTTTATTTTATTTTATACAACAAAGTCTTATAAAGATTTCTCTCTACGCTCTGTAGTTTCAGATATAAATTCTATTTTTTCTAAAAGTCATATTACTGGACAAGCCTAATTGTCTCTTCGTTTTTTGTACAATATTTTCCTTTCACTTTCAACTTTCATATGTGTGTGAAAAACCTTTGCCCGGTTTTTTCCTGAGAAACAGAAGACTGTGTGTCGAGTGGAGTGGAACCTAAACAAAACTGGCAGTCTTGATCCTTGCCTACGTATTTAAGAGCTTTCTCACACGTCCTTTCACTCCAATCCTTTTCTCTCTTTTTTCTTTGTGCATCCGTTTTTCATATAATTTCGTATAATTTATAAGGTCTATAGTATGTATGGAAAAGTGCACACGTCTGAATGGTACAAGATAGTGTATGAAAACGAGCATATCTTAATCTTGAACCTGCGGAGAAGTACTCTTGTGAAATCTATGAAAAATACTGGATATTTCCAATATATGACTATTTAGTATTTACATACAATCTCTTGATGGGTTGTAGATATGTAAAATGTTATGACTTGAGGGAAAAGAAGCATAAAATATGCATATCCTTATGTACTGTTAGCGAATGGAGCACAAGTGGATTGAACCATCGAATTCTATTTGCCTAAAGGCTGTTTCCTCTCACACCACTCTTTGCTTAAGTCTTTGCTTCCCATTTCCTTCCACATTGCCACCTTTTTATCTCCAGCTCTGTAGTCAATCCTGCCCGTGGAACTAGTAAATAATTCAAAGATGTACTTGATTCCCGTCACATGTTAGGAATGCAAAAAGGGAATCATTCTCTCTAAAAGTCCAAGTGTTGACACACAGCTTCTACCTCACTTGACAGTCACTTGAATACAATTCTCAATTACTTTTTATAATGCACAGGGAAAGTCCCTTTGCCGTGCAATTCCTTTTCTAGAATCTTAAACCTGTAGTAGCCTTGTAGTATGGACTGTATGGATTATAGTAATTTTAAGGAAACCTGAAGAGCCTTAAACTTTCACCAGTCCCATCATTGTGTCCTGCCGTAGTTTGTAGACAGACAACAGATATGAAGAATTTGAGAGAGAACTAAAAAAAAAATTGACTGGGAAATTCAAGTATGCATGTGCACTAATATTCTTCAGTTTTTTTCTCGTAAATCACATGCAAGTCTCAGTTTATTTCAATAGTAGCGATTTTTTTTTTTTTGGTATATGTTTATTTTTATTTGTATGTCTGTTTTTTCCCCAACTTTATAACAGCAGGAACGAGACGAGGAGGAGAAAGTAGTGGTGAAAAAAGTGAAAGTGGGGAAAAGCATTGAGTCCCAATGTGAAGAATTTATAGTGGACCTTCAAGGAGGCTATCCGTCCACAGTGCCTACATTGACTCGCATTGGGTCCAAGCTTCAACCAGGTTTTAAACGAAATGATGAAGGTCCTAGTCTCGTTCCTACATGCAAGTTTTGTAAGGTATGCATCTATACTTCTATACCCTTTCAAATATATGATAGATAAACATTATAGAGTAGGAAAAAAAAACAGAGTTTGTATTACTTTCTTCAAGCGGAAATTCCATTAGAGAAATTATATAGAATAGCTATAAGGAGAAGGACGTTCAATCCTATGAATAAATTATTTTCCCTATCGATTTTTCACTACATGCAATCTATCTGTTCATTTAAGATGGAGCTACATACAAGCACGTAGAAAAATGTAGATATGTGTGTGTACTTGTTTTTGTTTGTGTTTCCTTTTCGTTTACATTTTAGGACTTGATATCTGAATAAAATATATATCTGTTATGAATGCGTATTTGTGTGAGTGTATTACATATTCTACTCAGCATAAAAGGAAAAGCCAATGCAATGCAATGAAAAAAGTTTAAACTATAACCTACAACAAAACCTGTCTTGCCGTATTAATAAATTATACGAATACAACTATAAATGTACTTACGTAGAGTTTCTCATGTAGAACATGTAAATGTAAATGTCTTGTGTATGTGTAGAGAAATCGGGAGCCGAGTGAAGAATCCGAGTCACTTAACCTCTGCTATGGCTGTGCGAATATTCTTCGAGACATGGTAAATTTTCAATCCATTTTCTACTCCTTTTTTCTCCTTTGAAAAGAAAGTGTATTCGTTTTTCCTGGTTAGTTTTTATTTTTTTTTAAAAAAAAAACAGATGAGATTCGAAGAATGCAATGATTGTCTATGTGTGAATAAATATGTCTTATATACAGTCAACGTAATATATTTTTATCTCTAGTGCTGAATTTTAACACGTCGCATGTATATGATTTGATGCATGACAGGAAAATAATATACCTATTTACTATTTATATATGCTCGCATGTTGTTTACTTTTTTTTTTGTAGAGTGAGCCATCTCTTTTCCTGGAACTTATCAATTAAAATTGAACTTTAATATGAACATGGAGGTAAGAAATTTTACCAAGAATTCAAGAGGTGTTGTGTACAATCATCGACTGCAATTTCCAAATTTGGTTTGACAGTTTTTTTTAAGGTGCTTCAACAAGAACGAAACAAATTTTATTGTCTTTTCAGCATGAAAAGAGACTTGTCTTTACAATAAATCAATTTTTGTCTTTTTATGAGTACATCAAATAAACAATCTTTTCTGTGCATATGTTTTTTTCTCAAGTATGTATATCTATATTCTAAGTAATTAAATTCACATATCTAAAAGTTAAATTCCATATATCGTATCCGTATTTAAATACTACAATAGGAATTATATTCATCAATCCTAAAAACGTCAAGTTAAAAATTCCTGAACGAGATGCAACTAAAGAAGTTGGGATAGAATGCAATTTTTGTAGTTGTAGTAGGGCTTGTAGTCATTATTATAATTATAATGGATATTGTAATATACACTAGACTGTAACTCTCTCTCTCTGTGTTTATTATATAATTTTTTGTTTACTCTCAATCATTCGCACTTGCATGTGTAGAAGTGGATAGAAAAACCCGTTCAAGACGTGGATCTAGAAGCCGAGATATTTGAGTTTTCCTATTTGGCCTCT
>JAIUND010001496.1:0-34438 GCA_034699125.1 Gisinianus flammeolus | reverse complement strand
ATTTATTTGAGTACTCAGTGTACTCACTGATCAACAGCAGGAACTGCATAACGTCCTTCCGGTGTCATCATCGCACCCGGGACACCAGGGCCGTCTACATGTACCATAAAACTCCGAGGAATGCCTGTACTTTTCTTGACGTCCAAATGCTCCGACTAAAAAGTTATTAAACAAAACCGTATTTAAAGTCTGACTAAAATATTAGGAGCAAGCAACATCTTTTTCACCATTATAAATTTTGATGAGTAAGGATAATTACCTGATAAGGACAATCCTTTATCCAGTGCCCTACATTATGACATTTATTACAGCGATAGTGAGGTGGCACTCGTCCATGTTGACCCGATCCCCTGATTTTCTGGTACTTGGATGGATCATAGTCTGCTGTAGACTGAGACATCATGGCTTTGATTTTCTCTTCCTCTGTTGCATCCATCGAAGCCAAATCAACACCCTATTTTTATATAGAAAACCAATGAATTACAAATCACAATAACTTAACTCTGTCCTTCGTCAGAGACGCACGAGAAGTAGAATTTTCACTTTTGAAAATGCTGAAATTGCGAATGTATACAATAATAATATACTAAGTTCTAACTTAAATTAAAACGAATACGTAGCTTAATAGTACTGCGTCCACTGAAATGACTTGATTAATCTTTTATACTACATAATATGAATTTATTGGCCACCCTCTTTCCGGCCTAATTTCCATGTATGCATTATGCTGCAAGTATTTGAGAACCTGCCTGCCAATCATCAATTAAGAATATCTCTTCCAGTTTATTTTCACACCTGATTAAAATTTCCAAGTCTTGATATTAAAGTACATAATTTGCCCTCTCAAACTATGTTCAGTTCAGAATAACAAACTAGTTATCTAATTATTAGAAATGATACACTGTGTGTAATGGAAATCATGCACGCAATAGTATATAGGTTAGCTTTAGAATTTACCCAAGTTTCAGTTTATTACCTGAAATTTAAAAATTTAATCGTGAACTTTTCAATGTTGTTGGTTTTCTAGTAAAGTTGTGAAAAAAGAACAGAAAAAAAGAACAACAAAAAAGCAGAAGCCAAACCAATAATTAAAAATAAGAACGCTTTCGTTGTATATATGCTAGAGAAAAGACTAGAAATTTTTTTTATACAACATATACATATGATATAAATATATATATATATAAGATTTAGAACTAAATGAAGTAAAACACAAACTGTTTAGGGATAAAATGTCAAAACTTTTACCGACAGAGCTAAGAAATAAAATAGAACTTTTAGCAAATCAACAAAAAGGAAAAAGAAAGTAAAACGTATCATTATATACCTATTAAGCTTATTATCAAAGTACTATGAAGATGAATATTAATTTCAATAAATTTGTTATATTATGATGTGGAAACCGACCTTTTGGTGTTGAGCAAGGGAGAGAGCGAATCTCGTATTCTTTACTGAATAGCCACGGCTTGACATTTGTCGAAACAAGAGATGTCACAGATGACAAACCATTGTGGTTATGATCAATTGCAATCAATCGTTGGACAAGTACTTTTCTCTCATTAACCGAGTGGCCCGCAATAATAATTACATTGTGTGAGCACAACTTAACACGAGTTTTGTAATATGTATGTAGGTATATCTCGAATTGCAAATATAATTCATAACAAATCTTTACAACAAAGTACGTATAATATTTTGTATAAAATCTTTTCAAATGGAGCCTAATCAACTTGACATAAACTATTTTTTTTCAGATGGCACTAATTTATATGGAAGGGCGAGGGAAAATTGTAGTGTTCACATCTCACATCTTAAACATGACACATTCACTCATCATCTTAACTAACATTACTTCGATACATTTGTCTAATATCACATTTTTTGTTCGTTTTGATTTCTTTCTTGATAAAAATGAGTACGTATGCATAAAAATATACTTTATAAAATCTTGAAATGATTATTATGTAAATAGGGAAAATATTTTTGTGTTTTTACAAAAAGAAATGGACAGTCATAATAAAGCCCTACACATAGTATTAAAAGTAACATTTTAAAACCTAAAGTACGACGGAAAGAATTCAACTGTGATATTATTTTACACGAATTCCAATTAAAGAAATGTTTAGTTTTTCAACTATTTATCGAAATGTGTAATATCATGAACAATATTTTCGTTTCGTAACGTACTCAATCACGCAATTTCATGTGTATATATAACGACTTTTTTTGTACTCTACAAAGTAATTATATATTCGAAATTTTTAAGGTTAGTTGAAAAATAGTTGTAAATAACCCACAATTAAAAATGATAAAATAGTAATAGCTATATATAGTATCGTTAACTACATATACACACTAATGAGACATAAAGCCATTACGTAACTTATTTTTTTGCACCCTCGAATCTTTTGGTTTTTTATTTTGTAAAAATACAAGTGTTCAGCAGTCTCTCTTGTGTTTCAAGTATCACACACTTGTAATGTATCACCATATTCTTATAAATAATGAGTAGTCAATTGAGTCACCACATAACTGAATTTTTATATTATAGTAGCGTATAGATTTGTTATAACATACTATATGTTATGTTGCTGCATTATCGCAATAATAAATAATTATTGCTGCGATTTAAAATAGTATCATATAGCATCAAGCGAAATATATATCATAAAAAGACACTCTCAAGGTATAGAAATCAGTAGAAGTAATTAATTAATAAATAAATAAATATATAGATCTACATCTAGTTTGTACGAAACATTTATATATAGAAAGTCCTCTTAAAGTGTAATACTAATAATAATGGAAAATAAAACCGGATTGTAGAAAATTAATTATTGTTGGAAGAATTGCCTTGGCCAAAGCGGACGGTGAAGGTTGTATAGCTGATGGCTGATTTCGAGTATGATGATGGGAGCGATGAAATTGTCCACCAAACCCTCCTCCTCCACCTCCTCCTCCTGGTCCATTATTACTTCTCCTTTTCTCAGTCACAGGGATCCGAGCCACGATCACCGACGTATTTTTAGGTATTAAAGTATTCTCATCCTCGTACACTATACACAAATAAAATTTTTAAAATACATTATCAATCAAAAAATAAGTCTAATTTCATATTATGCTATCAATAGTAAAAATTATAATTACCTTCTTTAGATTGTGCATTTATTATCTGTAGATCAAAGTCACTCGGCTTCAATTTTTTCTGCTCAATTATCTGTTTCTTGAGATCAGCTACAGAGATGTGAATGCCATCAAATGTAACAGTTGAATAGTCAAGTGCAGCTTTGAATTTATAGTGGATCGACATTTTCGAGACCTATAATATGTGCATGACACATGAATAATACAAAAATGTTAGAGCACTCAAAAATATACAACTATTAGATTATATTGCAAAATTTTCAAAACCATGTACATAAGTACTTAAGAATAATGTTTTTACCACGTCCCTACAAATAAACCAGTGTTGTGTAATGGATGTTTTTTGCTAGTGAAGTTAATGGTAGTGAATTTAGCACAAAAATTTTGCTAATGAAATTATTGGTAGTGAATTGAAAATTGAAATTTGCTAGTGATAATTAATGGTAGTGAATTCATTACCAAATTAATTACACGACACTGAAGTTCAGGTTCAGTGACTGAACAAGACTACACGACTGGATTTTGGATTTGAAAATGGTAGCGGTTTTGAAACGGCTGGAGCAAAGTGAGAAATCCAAGTGTCTCAGCTTAACACAATGTGTCATGTTGATATTTTGATACGGAGAAATGTGCTTTTTCGATTTTTATCAAGTGCACTTGTGCTCTCAAAAATACAATAAAATATGATTCGTGTACAGAATTCCACGCACTATTTTACGATCATAACATGGAAATTAAACGAAATCACAATTTTGATTAATTATTTATTTAATTTAATTTAAAAATTCAAAAAAGGGCTACCTGGAAATGGCAACCCTGTACACACCACCATGTAAGTAAGTATTTATCACAGTTATTAAACTTCATTTTAACTCCGTGGTATTTATATCATAATAATAATATTATTATTATATATTATATAATATAATGTAGTGTTAAAGCTGAGACACTTGAATTTCTGCTTTGCTCAAGCCGTTTCAAAACCGCTACCAATTTTTGAACTGTAGTTGAACTACCATTAAATTGTACTGTGGTTTTTACGTACCTTCCTTCCTTCCTTTTTTCCCTTCCGTATATTACAAAACAACGACGACTTCTTTAATCCCTTTGCTAGCTCAACAATGAAACGTACTACGTTCCATATTCTGGATACTTCTACACATAGGATATGCAATAACTATAATTAGATACTTCAAAAATTTCAGATATGATAAATCACTTCCGTGAAAATTTTCCAAAAAAAAGCAAACGGAAAGAAAATTTTATAATCTGAAATTTTGCGCTAAAATGATGCTCCTGTGTACGTCCAACAGATGCCGATTGAAGGATGAGATAAGCCTTTGTTGATGCAGAAAAAATATTTACTTATGTAAATGTTTATTTCTCGAACAAAAACGGTACAAGTTATATACATATTTACTTGAATGAATGAATGAGTAGCAGTAGACCAAATATTAATAATTTAAGTCGACAATATAGTCATAATAGATAAGTAATTTGTATCATTTCACCAGTACACGTACACAGAGTACAATATTTGTATATAAGTAGATATATATATAGATTGCAATGCATAAAAAACGTATACAATACATACAATTAACCTACTTTGTTCAACGATGTAATTACATAAACAATTAATACATGGAACTAAAATACATGCCTACCTATAAATGTAATAAATGTAATATTTACTAAATATCATTTAGTAATTTATTTACTACTAAACAAAAGGGAAATGGCATTGATAATAAAGAATAAATTATTAGTAATTCATGTTGTGTTAAAAAAGGAAAAGAACAACATGAATTACATGAAAAAAATATCAATTTAAGCGTGTAATACATTCAGTAAATAATGAGCATTACATGTTTTGTAATAACAATATAAATTTGATTCAACGCAGTATCAAATACAAAGAAAATAATTACTTAAGCAGCAGAAAAAAGGCCAATGAGGAGACTTGGAGAGAGCTCATATTGAGTTTTCATAAAATCACGAATTGCGGATTTGCCTTCCACTGTATTCAGCTTTTCTTTATTCCTATATATATAAATAAATAAATGAAAAAATCATATTAAAAAAAGTTCAAGGGATAATAGTATATAGGACATATATGTAAGTATGAATTTTTTACATGATACATTATTCTTCAAAAGAGGAAAAGACTAATAATAGTAAATTGAGTCTTACTGGGAAATACACTGTAAAGCCTTGAATTCCAGATCTTGAATTGAAAATTGACTTGCACTTGCGAAAATGTCTAGCGCAAGTTTAATACTAAACACAGAACTCGGCATCTGAATGAGTGATTGTGCACAGTCTTCAACCAAATCTAGTATTTGATACTTGTGAGAAATCTCGAGGACATCGAGGGTGAGTCTCGGATCCCAAATTAAGTTATTGCGATCAGTTTCATATAGAAAATATAAGAAAGAGTTCATGGTTTCCGGTAGTACATCTGGAAGCTCAATCTCTCCAGAATTTTTCTCTTTCATATCTGCTGAGAACATTGCCTTGAAAACTGGGCTGCGGGCTGTAATAATACACAATGTTGTTTTATATATAAATACTAAATTTGGGTTTATTAAGTACTCATTAAGTATTTACTTTCTATATAATTTAAAATTAATATACAATACCTGCGAGGATACATTTGTGAGCTTTGAATGTACTGTCTAAATCTAGACCAACTTTAAATGTAACATCAGAGAAAGTATCATCTGTCCGAAGTCTCTTTGACCATGACTCATACGTTCCATGAATCTTTCTTTTGTTACTCTGGTGAACACCCACAGAAAAGGTTTCGTTGGGTGAAAAGTTTTGTTTTTCACACTCAGGCTTATGTACTAGTGCACCCAGTTTGATACCGATTTCGACCATTACTGGGATGTAATCCACATTTAGATCTTCGGACATGCCATCCGGAGATGTAGGTGTTGCTTTTGTTTTTTGACACAAAGACTGCACTTCTTCCAACGAATGAAATGATGTATTACACACTGAAGAAACCTCATCCCTGTACTATAATACATAATAGAGCTTATATATTTATTTATGTACTATATACATACATATTCCTTTATGTTAATTCTTTATATATGAAATGTTTGTACGTACGCTGTGGCCCAAGTTCCGACAAAAGCCATTTTTTTCAATATTTACATCTTATAAAAAAAAAAACGATTAGGAAATGAAAATATTTATAATGGTAAGAAATTAGAAATTCTCGTGTACTCACGTTTTGTTAGTACAACATTATCATATTTTCCGAGGAATTTGATAGTGACAAAACAATTTTTGAATCGTCCTCCATGTGACTGAGCGTTATTACTGTTTTTCGGGCACTGGTGCACACATACATTCATTTGAACATTCTCGGTAGTTTCATTCCTTGTACCAGGTTCATTAGAAGGACGAATAGTGAGTATCCTAAACAAAAAGAGAAAAGAAAAGGTATCTAGTAAATTCACAACGTGACAAGTTTCACATATATATGCTTCCTACACAAACATTATTATTGTTGTTTTACAATTGTATTACATAGTATAACTATTATATATAAAACTTGAAAGGGTGCCTGGCCCATGTCAAATAAAAGTTATAATAATTGTATTAAGTCTATATAATTTATATGCTTATTCTTACACATTAAAATACGGAGTTTTTTCTAATCGCACACAGATAGTTCCGGTTAATTTCCAGTCGGATCCTCGTCCAACAGAACAGGATCCGTAACAGCTTCCGTACGATGCCCTATTTGTCAATTTGACTAGAGCTTCAGTGTGGAGAATCTAGAAAGTATATATATGGAATAGAATTTATAATATTGTGCACATCAGATTTTATAATTGAATTACGTTACACTTATTATATCATGCATATATATATATATATACTATATATTATAATCATGAGGAATATCTGGACATTTACCTTATCTTCGTAACTACACATGGTCCTGTCTTCAAAACTATCGAATGCGTCATTGTACTCACTGAAATTATTCCTTGCACCCGCCTCATTATCTCTTACCTCCGAGATTGTAGATTCATTGGATGAGAATGTTGGACTGTCCGGAATATATCGAAACATATTATCCAGACTGTCATCGTCGTCACTCATTTTGACCTACAAAACAATACGATATTTGATAGTTTTTTAATTGCAAAAATAATTTTCTAATACGTACTTATTGGGTATACGATTGCTTTTATACTATAATATTATTATTATGCTTCAATATTTGATATACTTCCTATAAGTATTCATGTAGAAAATGAGAAAACAAGACTGGACGCTTTACTTTTATTTTTATGTAATGTGACTTATTCTCAGGATGACTCACGGAAAAAAATCAATATGGTAGTATTTCACGTTTAATTTAATTATAACAACCACAATTTTACGATAGTAGTCTCATCAGTAAAATACTGAGACTAAAAAAATTAAAAATTTCGAAAAAAGGTCGAGTCTCGAGTGGAGAGGAATCTTTTGTGGAATTCAAATCCGCAGAGCGAGCCGCTTCTATATTTCTCAACACTTATCAATAGAGTCAAGACTATATCCTTGTGCAATTTTCAAAGCCTTTGTTTTTCAGTTTTGTTACAAGTATATGTACCTTGTACTTAATTTCTAATTTCATTATTACATATTATGAATTGACTGATTAATAAATGATTGGGTATTTATATTTTCCCAATACAAACTTATGTACATATATGATCGTTTATTACAATTCACAAAACCGACTCCGAATATATAAGATAGCTATAAATATACACAAACGTAAATACAAATCATAATTATATGTCATCGTAATTTAATTTCATATTTCCAAATAAAAATATTGCTATTTATAATGAATTCCCGCCGACTGGAAAGTCGAGAACAGATCCACTATTAAACATATTGTCATTTGGTGGAAGTTCGCTTGGAAAGGGCCTAACATGTTCTGGATTGTAACCCCAATTAATGTGTAGCTCGTCCAATGCTATATATTACAAAAATTCAGTTCAACAATTACGTACATGACAGTAATCTACCTATATATGAGTACTATGAGTAGATTTAGAGAACTCTAAAACGGAGGTACAATAAGGGGACTTACTCCAGCCACATTGATATTGGTTACAGTAATTGTTTCCATCAGGATCTGTAGGATCGATCACTTTGGGTACTTCAGGACAAGGGGCTTTCTCCCATGTGCTGCAAGGTTGATCTGCGTTGTGATCTGTGGAAATGTATTAAAATTCAACATATTTTTAGTAACATGGAAAATACAACATATATATTTGCATATACACAAGCAAATGTATAATTTTTAGTGGTATCGCACGGTATAGCACGAAAAAACTGTCACATTCATTCATCTCTTCTATTACCACACTTTGTCCACCTCCACACTATACATTCTCCGGGAGGACTCGCCACTTGTTTTTTCATTTCCTTCAAATCCCCTTGAACCTGACTCGTCGTTTTGTAGTCGTTCACCAACACACAAATATTTTCTGCCAAACGAATGCTCACATCTATACTCGTCTTTGCCCAGATTTGAGTTCCTATTATATATATATATATATATATATACCACAGTCCAAAATATTTCAGGCACATATAGAATAATACACATGTATACAAAGAATTTTAATATCTATAGACAAAGTATCCAATGTGTTTTTACCTGTGAAAATTACAAATGAAATAAATGTAATTTTTTCCATTTGATGTGACATGACTTTAGAATTGAAATTCGGGTCTGTCGATCCGATCTGTTTTTTCAAAGCTCTTGACAGTCAAAAGATTTTCCTAAATATGTGTACTCCAGCGAGAATCACTGATGACTTTCTCCTTGCCCTTCTTGTAATTAAAGTTTAACGAATATGTAAAACGAAAAACAACAATAATTGTATTTGAATGTTTAAAAAGAACGCAAGCGAAATTTTTCTCAATTATAGATTTTTATTTTCCGGAAACTCCGGGTGGATTCATATACAAGAAATGGCACAGTCTAAATAAAAAAATCACGTTTCGTGATCGCATATCGCATTAACACATTATCAAATGAGAGTCGTAAGAAAAACTCAAAACTACATTAATTACATAATTTATTCTATATACATAATTATGACAGATATACTCGATTAATAATTATTAATATGTCTATTGTTTGATGTTTATAACTTAATTATGTCATAATTTTTTATTTCTGATATTGAAATTATTGAATAGAAAATGACTGCTCACTGTGTTCACTACTAACTTTTATCCCAATAATAAAATCCACACTGAAAAGGGAAAGTTTCATGTCTACTATTAAAATAGACCACAGTTATTCCTTGAGTATGTATATTTGTATTTTATATGTCAACAAATGACAGCATAATAATAACACTAATAAATAATAATACAAACCTTGATTATATATATATATATATATATATATTTCCAAATATTTGTGTATAAAAAGTAATAAAAACTGGTTCTGATTTTCTAATAGTTCCAGTATTTACAGATAGTTTTTTTCAAATAGTTGTTTTTCGACTTCCGATCATCATTGTCATTACCAATTCATAAATTATTAGAGTTCACTTCATGAGTCGGTAATCGGGAACACAAGTCAAACTGCTGTCATCCAACAACTGAATCATTTAATAACATTGTTTTGTTTATTTTCATTTAGCATGCCTCAAGGTCTTGCTCCAGTTTGTATTCTTTTTGCAACGCGTTTTTGATATCTTTCATCCGTGTGCCATGAACACTATGAATGGACTCTACAATCTCTATATAATATGTATTTCTATACATTTTGATTACCATGTTACAATTTATGGTAACACACTACGAATGACATGTGATTGACCATGTCAGCATACATGTGTGTGCACAATATTTATCATCTTCAATTAAAGGACACGTCCAAATATGAATGTCTACAGATTATGACATGAAATGGCTGTAAATCTCATTTCCATTCAGTATGATTATTTATATTTACCGTACCCCATATAAATCCCATGGAATTCTAACTTCTAAAAGTTTACTGGTGAATCTCATTCAGCTTGTGTCAAAATCAAGTTATTTGCGATAGTTGATTCATTGATTCATTGTGCACATATCTCATATTTTGTTTTACATAGTGTTTGTCAAAATTTGAGAATTTCTGGACATTTTCCTTGGTGTGCGGGGAAGACATTGAAAACAGTATGGAGGAAACGAATGCGAAACAAAATGAAGAAGACGGTGAAACGGAAATTGATGCACTTGTAAAAATAAAAAGCCAAATTTCTCCAGAAAATAATATTGACGGTAATAATGAAAAAACGGAAAGGAAAACACTGGCCAGCAAGTATACAAGTGGTCAAATAAAAATACTGATAGCGTTCTGCCTATCAAATTTCTTGTCTTTGGCTTGCAGGTATATACTAAACCCATTTATCCTTTGAATATGTCTTTGTTATTAAGTGCTCATGAAGCCAAAAGTAAACGTATACATATACGGACCCTTATTGTGAATGAAGAGAAAATAACCTTCTTTTGTTTCCTTTTCAGCTCTCAACATGCACCTTTTTATCCCCGTGTGGTGAGTTTGGACTTTTCTCCACTTTGAACCTTTTCCTTTCACATCATTTTACATAAATACATTTAATTTATAATTGCATAATTGATTTTTTGTCCACGTAAAGCATGCGAGATTCGATTACATATAAAAGTCTGGTGACGTGACGATGTTGGTCGAAACTACTTAGGATTGCCAGACATCCTAAAATTAATTTGTTAGTCTTAATCATAGTTATTACGAGGTTCATTTTGACTTAAGCCTTTGACGCTTTACTTCCTTAACATTGTTTAACGCTGTGATTATATAATCAAGTCTGTGCCTCTTGAAAAATTGTGACAAGTTTTCAGCTTCTGAATGAACAATGTAGGAATACAAACAAAAGACTTGATAGCAGACAAAAGTTGATGCCGATGGCCCAACAATAGAGACAAATATTTGATATTTATTCTGACGGCTAACTATTTATTCCAGCTTGAAAAGTAATTTTACACAAAAACCTTCCATACACGCATTTTTCTTGTTATACCCCGTCAGTCTAGTAATATTAAAAAGTAAATAGTATTTACTAAATATAGGATAAAGTAGCAGACAGTTAAATAAATATATACCTGGATTGAATGTCAAAATGAACAGCTTTTGTTTGGTAACTTTTACGCTTGTACCTATACATGTAATGCTCAATCTCGAGTGTATAATTGCTATATGAACCCACAATTTGTCCATGGATATGAATTTACGAGTGTGAGTTGGCGTGTTATTCGTGTGCAGTTTAAATAGTTACTACTTACTAGTAAGTATTAGTAATTATGGTATTTGTTCATCCTTCGTGAAAATGACGAGTGATAATTTTTGAATGCCACACACTATATACTCGTCAATGTGCGAAAAAAATTCTCGGCAATATCAGACAATAAAATATTTTATTCCACATTTAGCCATTCAATGAGTATACTTGATACTAATGTTTTTACGATTCTCCAGGAGGGAAAACTGATTGTAAAGCCAGGGTTAAGCATTCTCAATAACTTCGACTTTGAAACACGAGCATGAATTTCATGAATAATGCACATTACATTAGCCAATTACTATTCTATTTTGAAGTTGATTGTACATATAAGTAAGAAGTTAAAAGCAAATCCCTCTCTCTTGTTATTTCATCTTCATATTGAATGGTGAAGTTCTTTTCATTTAATTCTGTACTTTAAATAAGGATTGCGAATTTTAAGTTGTTGGTTGGTATTTATTCTTAATGTCCAATGTAATTTAAACTTGTCTCAAAAGTAAGTTGAAGGAAGTCTGAAGTATTGCAGTTTGTTCGGTGTGGAAATTGCACCAATAATAACTTCCGGAAATTCTCGGGTTTTTACGGAGCGTGTGAAGCGCTCAAACTTTAAATCAATTCGCAGAATTTCGCGAATTCAAAAATTCCGAATTCCCAATCGCATTTCCTTTTAATTTTTTTGTTTTGTGTGGTTCCGTATCAGGAAAAGTATCACAAGGACGAATTAAAGTTTACTCGATTGTTAAATTTACCGTAAACTTGAATTTAATAAAAAATTTATCAGTAATGCTGGCATTATATGAATCCGTAATGTTTTTAGAAACTGAAAGAAACTGTGATTTGTATAGAAATTGATTGAAACGTGATTGTGATTACTTATACCAATGACCTGAATTGTTATATTAAATTATTTTGAAGATTCATCAAGTGAACTCGAAACGCATCACGGATACGTAAATCAAAGTGACAGTTATTTGTTTACAAATCGTTGAGCGATATCCTATAGGAAAGGAAACGAAAAATTATAGCAAAATAGTTAAAAGTGACATATATATTCATGTGTATACAACAGCAATTCACAATAATTAACTGATCGTGTACATATTGTACTTACCCTTGGGCACAACTGAAGCGAGTGTGTGGTTTTGATCTGTGAATTGTGAAGGCCGAAAGTCTATAGAGATGGAGATTATAGCATGAAAACTGTCTGTCCGTCCACATTTCTGTGTTCATCGTTTATCATCTCTGTATTATCTACATATGTAGATACAAACGAGATAAAATTCATGATACACTTTTGATGTACAAATTGAGTGCACGCCTGACTGTACAATATCCATGAAAGTCATCTTGTTAATCGCTCCATTTTATAACCTGATAATATGTATAACGTACGCATTTATACGATATAAAGATCATAAGTCCTGAAAGTGTTCCAAATAACCTATAATAGAAATAATAGAAATAATTGAAATGGCAAAGGAGAATAATGATAATGCAAAGATGACGTCTAATAATGTTCAAATCGGCTCTTCACAAGCCCAAGCAGACGGGGAGGAATACATGTCAATGGGATTCGTCACAAAGGGTCAAGCCAAGTTGGCGGAACCAGAAAGTGATGAGATTACTGGCGAAAGTGATGCACTTCTTCATACCTCCACCAAACCAAAGATCATCAGTAATAATCATCATCAGCAGACTCATCTAAGTACAAATGATGATGACACTGAAGTTACCAAAAAACTCTTGCAAAACTCTCCTCCTTCGTCTCCGTCTCCCTTTAAAAATGATCCAAAATTATCGAAAGATCAGCAAGACGTTGGGAAAAGAATTCAAACTCCTCAAGGAAGTAGGGTCGAAAGAGAAGTTTATTCACGTAAACAAAAAGGAGCTTTGATGGTTTTTTGTTTCTGTAACTTCTTCTCACTATTATGTGTCTCCCTTCAAGCCCCATTTTTTCCCCGTGTTGTGAGTACATATTACTTTTTTACATCTTTATTATAAAATTATTATGATACAAATTCTATCTATAGGTAGAATTCTGCCTATGTACACACAGTAGGAATCAAAACGAGTTAATAATTACTTGGCTCTGGATTGATTGCATTTAAATTTTAAAATGATTACAATTGGGAATGCATGAAAAAAGCTCTGATTAGAATTATTCATAATAATAACTACACACGGAAGACAACCATTGAGATTCGTACATTTTTAGATAAAAAAAACCGTCTTTGCATCTCGCATTCCAAATTCAAATCAAAAGGTAACAGCTAGATAACAATTGTTAGGTGAACCCAATCAAAAATGTCTATATTTTCTGCGATACTACCTATGTACTATAGAGAGTTTTTGCTCGACTAATTTAACGTGGATAAATTATACATGTGTAGAATATTCTACAAAGTCTTCTTATATAGCTGTCTCTAATAAATTAATGGAAGAACTATCCATTCCACATTAAAACACAAATAGCCATATATAATATGTATAATATGTATACATATATACATATATCTGTAGAAAAAAAAGGGAAAACGAATATTCTAGTGTTGCATATAAATTTACAATCAAACTCCAAAGAGTTAACGAGACAGTTATGATTATGAGTACATATTACATTTGGGAAGGCTACATAGTTCCTAATAATATTTATTATTGCTATAGGGTTGTATCTATTAAAGTAACAAATTTTGTATGAATGCACATGGGTAAACTAAAGTTGAAACAGACAGAATCCATCTGACACTGACTTTTATTGTAATTCTCTTCAGTAGGTATAGTCACACACACAATACATACATGCACGTATCTCTACAAAGTCTACGGTTATGGTTTATGCTATTTCATTCTTGCTTTTCAAATGGCTACGTATATGTACACTACGTGTAGTATTATTGAACCAGGACAGCAAATTTTGGTTTTGTCATGGTCAAGGTCGATCTCCAGTACACATATTAGAATAAAGTTGTTGTTTTTTAGTGCATGTTGCTAATGTGTGGAATTTTTTTTTGAGAAATTTGTAATTCCAACTTGCAACCTACTGTGTATGCAATCAAATCTGACGGTTTCAAATTACGAATCAGTAATCCGTGACAAAAATAGAACTGATTTTTTGTCGCATTTTTTTACGGGATGCAACTTTCAACTTTAAATTAATCTTTCGTCTCCGGCTGTTGTTATGCTGGGCTGTTCTGTGGCTAATTTTAGATTTTCCTTTGTTTGTTTGTTTTTTTTTTGTTTTAAGTAGTCAGTTTTCATTTAAAATCCTATACACTACACATATGTTTAACGATGACGATCTAGATTCCCATATGTACATGTGCTCAAGTACACAAGTATTTAGGTAACTTGCTATTAATACACTCAATCTCTTTCATCTTGTCTCACTACTTGAAAAAATGTTGTAGTTTCTATTTGAATGCTCATAAAATCCTTTTGAGAACCCAGAGAAGATAAATAATCATTAAATATGTCATTGACATGTGTGAAAAATAAAATACATACATTTGCATACGTGCTCAAAATATTAACGGCAAGTATTGTAGACTAAGCATTACATTATGCACTATACACTACCTATACATTACACACGCAAGAAAATTATTATTATTTTATTATTGCGTTTCCCAGTGTGTAGCCGGTGTGTTTGTGTGTGTGTGGTTTGCCATTTGCGGTTGGTTTCAATATTTTTCTGTATACACATATATAGATACATTTTATAGTAAATTGTTTTCTTGTGTTGTTTGAAATGTGAAATATTTCACATGTCTCGAGAGAACCGGTATATAAATTCTCATTAGAGAAGGTAATGAAATTGAAGTATGACGATCATTTCCTACATTGATTGCACGTTCATCATCATCATCATGATACTGATGATGTAAGTAACCTTGATGAAGTTATACATAGTAAAATATTTTATAATTATAATTGTCGTAATTCACATAATAGTTGGAAATTTGGAGAGAAAGAGATAAAGAGAGTAAAATACAAACACAAACTTGACAGTGACCATCGATGCTCATATATATAAGAAGAATAAGGACAACAGCGTCTAAAGTATTTCATAATATTATTATAATTTCCAAACGAGTTCAGGACATTTCTTCCGTTTTATTCCATAGGATTTTCCTTGAATTCAACTAGAAATAAAAAATGATGGATTTCAGGTGTGTAAACCAACAGTACTATGTTGAAACATACTATAGTGTGATTTTCCTTGTAAAAGGTGAAGGGCAAGAGTACAAATTACAAGTTTTTTTTTGTCTTTTTTTTGTCTTTGTAGAGAAGTAAAGACGGATGACCTATAATAACAGAATAAGTAAATAATAAATAAGTAATAATATTTGGAATCGCAATTGAAATTGAAGGAAACTCGAGGATTTCTTTAAAAATTCAGATGGGGGTTTTAAATTAACATGCGGCTCCATAAGCAACAATGTATTTTCTTGCAGGGAGGAATGTAAGAATACCAACGCATTAAAGTTGTATTAATACTCTCGTCTCGTGCAATGTATAAAAAAGTAAATAAAGAACTTTTTCGTTTTGAATGCTAATGTTATAAAAAGTGACTGCATTCATCAGAGTTCTCTCTCTCTCTCTGGACAATCAAAAAATCCTTTTGTGGATTTTCCTCAACATACGATATACATTTTTTTCATTGGTACAAGTACAAACTCACATGGCTTACTAAGCTCGACTATGTTCAGTATCCACACGAGTTTAGCTTGTGTTTTTTACTGTCTATAGATAATTAGATACTTCAAAAAAAAAGCGAGATAACAATCTCGTTTTTTTATAACAAAACCCGTATGTGCAGTTTGCAAAATTTTCATAAGTAATGGAAAGATTGAGAAAAGTAGCATGTTCCAGGTATACTCTATAGAGCACGACAATGACCATCCTTTTATATAAATATATACCCCATATTTTAAATGCATAGGCTTAAACACCCCTTGGTACAAAAAGAAACAATTCAATTCTTAAGTTCTAAATGCCTCGCCAAAAAATGGCAAACATTGTCGTTGTGGATAAAAACCTGCTCTGTTCTTTTAGAATTACATACCAATCATGTACATTTAGGTAGATGGAAATAAAATTCATACATTTTTTTGCTGAGTGTTCTGGAAAAAAAATACATTAGAATCACACGTACAGATAAAGGTTTAATGTAATACACATGATGCTCCCACTATAGTTTTACTTGTTACGCAAGATTTTTTTTATGCGTGTCAATGTAGAAGTGTTCAAATCCCGAGTATGTACGGATACGTACATGAACAATGTCAATTACTACTGTCTATATATATATATCTGTGGTCCAGTCGACATTGAACGTGTTGTACCCACACTCGAGTTATCTTTCCTTATTTTTTATAGTCGTCTTTGGGGGAATTTTAATTTTTAACCGCTTCTAGTATCATTAGATATCGTTTTTATGGTTTACCTCCAGAAAAATCGCAGGGTGTTTTGTTGGAAGTCTACCAGGCAGGATCACGCAAAGGGATTTAAATAATGTACACCAGTCCAGAGTCCAGGGTGCTACTTTCATTTTCTTATTCTCTCGAATCTCTTCATGTGATTTTGATGAACACTATAATTTTTTTCCAGAATGTATTAAAAATTGAAAACTTATTTATTAAATTATGTAATATGCAATTTGATTATTGTTTTCCTTTGTTTGCCTTTTGATTAGTGAATGTTTAGACAGTGTTCTGATGGAAATATTGGAAATTTGAACTCGGTGGAAAAAGAGGAAAAAAAATAAAGCCCAGAAGCATTTATGCCATGTATAAATTCTGGGAAATATTCGTGGAAACATTTCCTAGTCGCTTTCTCGCATACCTAGAAATATGTATATGAATGAAAAGTGAATGTACCAGTGAAAAATTAGCATTTACTCATGTTGTTGTCAAGATTGACAGGTTGAAATCCAAAAAAAGTCCAAAAATATTTGAACTTCAAGTGTCTCGATTCCAAATAGGGAGTATATCTGTGTATATACGTCTTGGGAATATTTCCCTCCTTCTCCTTGTGTTTCCAGTTTCAAAAGAATCCAAGTAGATATTTTCATACTTGCACTTTCCGCTTCGATCACTCAAATCCCAAGCCAAAAAAATTGCGTTTATTGCATGTACAAATAATGGTAAAATAATCAGGATACAGAAAATGAATAAAATAACAATCATTCAAAATGGTTTAGGATTTAAAATAAAGGTAATTGCGTCTAAACTTGATATAATACGAAATACGAAGGTACGTCTCCACTTCTAGAAATATTAAATGACATCATGCATCCAGATACAATTCCCCGAATAAATTTATTCGACTCGTATTCAACTTTTCTTGTTCTACTACCTTTTCGTTTTCGTACATGTGCGGATTTTTCATTCTATACATACGCAAAAAAATCTACTCTATATAGTCTCTATATGTACAAAATGAGATAGGTGGCTGTGGGTTGAATACCAATGAATTTCTTCTTTTGCAAAGAAGGAAAGCATACTTACGAGTAGTAGTAGTAGTTGTAGTGCAATTTGCACAGGTGTATACATATAGTGAGAGTTGGATTCGCATGCAAAACTAACCTAAGGGCTACTCCTCACCTATGTGAATATGTGAACGAACGTCAGAGTCCAAGCCATTGCCGTCAGAATCGAAAGAAGGAAGCATGGAGTTTTTTTTTTTGCAATATACCAACTTTACCTACGTACACATCTACACATGTAAATAGTATTTACTAAATACATGAGTGTATGGAATTACTGAGTATTCTCAATAGAATAGAAATTGGCGAACCCCCTGAAATTCGAATGGAAGCCTCAACATATATACAGATACGTATTCACTCTCAATAGACTCGAGACAATAAATTGCCGCTGAGATTCTTTGTAGTTTGTATATATATATATACTCGTCTCTAGAAACACTTATTGTTGAACTTGCCATAGGCTTCCAATTTATATATATTATTATTATTATATTTGCGTACGAATCTCAACCCTGAAACTGAAACTCATATCATATTATATGTGTATAAGGAAATTCGTCTATATAGGCGTACATAGAAAATATTTGAAGAAGAGGAGGAAAGAAAATCTGTAACTTGATCTTACAAGTTTTCAGCTTTTGAGCTTTTGAGCTTTGTATATATGTGGATTGGGAATTGAGACTTTTGCTCAAGTTGTGTTTCTTTGTTGGTCAGAGTGAGAAGTCAAAAGGGAACTCTTGAGAGCTCGACTTTATATGAGCAGTTCATCTTCACATTGTTAAGTGTTACAAGTGTAAAGGAATTTCACCGAATTTTTATTACTGCTGTAATTGAGTGCGACTGGATTCGGGTGTGATTTTGGTTGTGTAGTATATCTAAATACATATATATATATATATATTGTGACAAATCGGATAATTGATTGTTATATGTTTCACGATGGAGATGAATCCAGCAGAGAAAGAAATGAAATCCGCTGGCGGTGTTGTAAATTATGGAGCAGATATTGATATTAGTGACGATGAAATGGACCATGCTCCACCGCCCTATTTACAAATCTCATTTCAAACGGAATCAGATAAAACCTCTAGTCAAAATAATGATCAAATCATACTCAAAAATAATAAAAATAATATTACCAACAGTGATACAGATAATAGTAATAGTGGTAGTAGTGATTCTCCCAAATTATATTTGGGCTATACACAAAGACAATTTTTGATGTTACTCGCCTTTACTTTGAGTAACTTTTGCAGTTTGTCTTGCAGGTACTAATTGTTCACGAATATATTAATATTCCGATTTTTAATTTGAAAGCTTCTTTTTCGCACTGATGTTTTAATAGAATATTTCGTGTTTTTTTTTTAATTTCTCTAGTTCTCTTCATGCCCCATTTTATCCTCGCGTGGTAACATAAATTGATTTACAATTGTTCAAAATTACCCATTTGCTTTTATTTATAATTGGATAATCTAAATTAGTATACATACAGATACAATATACATTGTAAGGAATCCGTCAATATTCTGTCGCCATTTCTGGTTTTTCATTATCTCGCCTGACCTGAAAAATCTACACAGAATTTTTAGACTCGAATCCATCAGTTATATAAATATAAATATCTTCCCTATATAGATAATGTCTCGTACTTATGTTTGACATAAGAACCCGTTATATACTTGAATTACCGATTGTTTACGTGAACTTACGCATTGACACTGGTCATTATACTATTTACAAGTAAGAAATCAACAGATTATAATGAGATAGGAATGAACATTCAATTACCACAAATTATTTTATAACCAGTTTCAGAGTTTTATTGTATTAAATGTTTCTTATTTTCCCCATCTTTTCTTGCTATTTGCTATATATTCCACTTTTAGGCAGTTTGGGATTTTCTACAAATCTCTAGTAGAGATTTCTTCTCATTTCAGACAAAGAGAGATGGATCATCGCATTTTCTTTTGTTTGTCGAATACAGAGTTGACGTCAATCTTTTTCGAATTCCAAGAATCACCCAGTGCTCGAGTTTTCAGTCTTCGTCACTGAGTACATTCAGTGAGATGAAACTCGTTTTTTTTCTATAGCATGACTCAATTTATTTGCGAGTACCTAGTAAAAAATCGCATGATTTCGTCGTCTACATAATATACCTAATGCCAATTTTGCATATTTGTGATTGAGATTGCAATAATTATTTTTTAAATGCACTGGGGAATTCTATGTGTGCATAATAACTAACCAGTTTATTTCCTACAATGTCTTCATTATTCTATACAAAAGCAGAAAAAAAATCCAAAAATGATCTGTAGAATTCAAATTCATTAAGGAATTCCGCATGGCATACTGGAAGCTTTTTAATGCATTTCTAAATTTCTTTTTCTTTTTTTTGTACCTACAAAAATGTGTTCAGACTAAGTACAAAAAACGCGTTCGAAGAGTCTTCAACGTGTAGCAAGTAAAAAATGAGCTGTTACACAGAAAGTCGGTATACAATCATTAATTAAAAATAAATGGACTTTGTATATGGGTGAGAAAAAGTATGGCAGTGGAACTTGTGAGTTTTTCTTCTATCTCTCTCACTTATGTGAATGTGACCAATCTATAGATAAAATACTGCGTGCCCATGCTCATGCTATAGTGTAGAATTTAGTTCAATGCCATCAAATATCAAATGATACTCGCGATGCCTAATTCGCAATTCATTATCTCCTGTCGCTGTCTCCCAACTCGGAATACGAATATCCTATAAAAAAATCTGTAATCTTCACACATACACAAATACACACTACACAGATGGTACATAAACCATATGAAAGACTTTAGTAAAGAATTGAGTTGAATAATAATAATGGTTTTCGGCATTGCATTGCATTGCACTCGTTTTTCCATCCTCAATTACGAGAAATGGAAAGATTTGTTTATGGTCCAAATTTGTCTGCATTTTGCGTATCCATATATATACACGATATTTCCATAATGACTTGGAAAATAGGAAATATCTGTACGCTCTTGGTATAATATCGGTCGAATGTTGTTGATGTTATTGTTATTCAATTGAACCATGACAGACGACTGTATAGCTACTAGCTACTTGATTTGAGGCAATGTGCATGCAAGATGCAAGTGTTATTAAATGCGCCATTATCGAGTCAAGCGCAAACGTCAGGCTAACATTAATTGATGAATGTCTTACATCTACGATATACCTCTGTAAGCAAACACTCACATACCTACACTGTACACCCCATGATAAATAAATAAACAAAGGACACAAAAATAAATACGAGGAACGGTATACACGTTCAATTAAGTAGTAGTTTCTACAGATATATGAGAATGCTGCTGAAACTCGTACGAGTGACAGGAATCGCCAGTCTGTTTATAGCCTCAATATGAGAATTTATCAATATATACAATATTTGCAATTTCCTACTCATGTTTGCCATTCGCCATTTCTCGTTTGACCAAGTGAAAATGCATAAAATGTCTAATAAAATTCGAGTCAATTGACAGTTACACTACATATATCGACATGCTGGCTGCAGGCTGCTGTACCTAATGATAAATGACAATGAATAACATAACCGGGTTTGTAGTTTTGTAGTTGATTTTTCTTGACTAAAAGGGGTTTTATGTATAGTTACAAATATAAGTATGATAATGAGAAAAGTTGAAATGTTAAGTTTTATAATTTTTCTTTAATATGTTGTTTTTCTTTTTGTTGTGGATTTACAGGCAAAAGAAAAGGGGGCAAGCAATGTGGCGTCAGGACTCGTATTTGGTGTTTTCCAGCTAACTGTTTTCCTCATGTCCCTCGTTTATGGATCATTACTAGGGAAAATTGGTCCGAAACGGATGGCAACCACCGGGATTATTGTGATGGCATTAGGCTCGATAGTATTTGGATTTTTGAATTATGTTGAGGGCTCTACGGCTTTCATTACACTGTCATTTATTGTTCGGATAATTCAAGCGAATGGAAATGCAGGATTCGTCACAGCATCCTTTGCCATCATTGCCAGTGAATTCCCAAATAGCGTAGCGAAAGCAATTTCATATATGGAAACTGCAGCTGGTTTAGGACTGATTGTGGGCCCGGCAGTTGGAGGTGGATTATATGAAGTCGGTGGCTTCATTCTTCCGTTCAGTATCATGGGGACTTTGCTTTTGGGGGCTGGAGTCCTTGCATTTTTCTATATGCCTGATGCCGTCATGCCAGAGAATAAACCGGTGAAAGATGAAAATGGGAAGATTGAAACTCCTCCAGGGATGTTGAAACTTTTAGCTATTCCAACTGTTGCTCTCGCCGCGTTCAGTATCTTCTCTGCAGCTGCCGCAATCGGTTATCTACTCCCAACTTTAGAACCACATGTTTCCGAACATTTTGACCTACCAGCTAGTTTCACTGGACTTGTTTTCGTCATTGATGGAGCCATGTACGCTTTATTCAATCCTCTGTGGGGATATCTTTGCGATAGATTTGGTAAACCTCGATTGATTTCTTTGATTGGATCTTGTTTTATCTTCATTGGATTTTGTCTCATTGGACCGGCCACTTTCCTTCCTTGGAGCCCGTACGTTTCGCTTTCTCTCAAAAAATTAAATTAAAGTCCTCATGTTTTCTTCCTAATTAGCAATTTGAAGAGTTTTTAATAATAATTTTATTTCTATTGTTATTATTGTATTGTAGGACTTTGTGGGTCACTTGCCTTGGTTGTGTCATCTTTGGTCTCGGCCTTGGTGCGGCCTTCGTCTCCGGTTTCGTTCAAGCTCTCGTCGACGCCAAGTAATAATAATTTTATTTAGTTAACAACAAGAAAGCAGCCCGTCGCTTCCATCGACCTAAACTATCACAGTACTCCACATAAAATATTGACTTTGGAGAACTGGGACCGACATATTTAACAGTCTTACCGTTAAATAATTTTCTCCTCGTTTACTGCGTTCCCCCGTTTATTGGGATTCGTCCCTGTATTGTCTTTCCCTCTGTTAATTTTTTCCCCACCCTAATTGAGTTTCATCCCGTTAATTCGTTTCCCCCCGTTTAAATGGGCTTCCCTTAAACTGGTTTCTGTCCGTTTACTGATTTCCCCAAGTTAGTACAATTAAAACTGGTCCCCCCGCTAATTTTCGTTTCCCCCGTTAAATTATTACCCCCATTATTTTGTTTTCCCCCGTTCTTGATTTCCCCTTACTGATTGGGTTTCACCCGTTTATTGCCCCTTCCCGTTAATTGTTATTCATACAGTTTCCCCCCGTTAAAGCTACTTCTCCTCAATAACTGCTTTCACTCCAGTAACTGGGTTTCCTCCCGTTAGTTAATTTATCCCCTTCAACTGGTTTATCTCCGCTAATTAATTTCACTTCGTTAACTACCCCCCACCCCCTCCTTGTTAATTTGTTTCCTACCGGGAGTTCAGTTTCCCCCTTTTCGCGGTTTCCCCCGTTAACTGAGTTTCACCCTCTAATTATGCAATAGCCCCTGTTAACTGATTCCCTTACGTTAATTTCCCGTTAATTCGCTGCCCTTTGTTAACTTGTTACGCCCATTAATCGAGTTTCTCCCCATTACTAATGTTTCCACCCGTTAAATCAGTGTCTCGGTTAATCGGGTTTTATCCTTTAACCCGGTTCCCACCCGTTAATTGTGTTTTATCCGTTAACTCTGTCCCCACCCTTAATCAGTTCCCGCCCCACTAATTTGTTTCCCCTTATTAACTGATTTTCTACCGGTAATTCAAGTTCCCCCTTTTCTTGCTTCCGTACGGTTACTTAAATTCCACCTTTAATTGGTTTCCCCCGGTAACAGGTTTATCCCCGTTGATTTGGTTCCCACCGCTAATCCTGTTTCTACCTTTTAATTTAGCCCACCCGTCAATTTACAATAGTTCTCGCCCGTGAATGTCTTTTCCCTCGATAATGGGGATTTGTCCTTTTAATTTCCACCTCCGTTAATTGAGTTTTCTATCGTAAACTCGTTCCCCCAATAAATTTGTAAATAGTAATTAATCTCATTTTGTAGTATAGTGTAGTAGTAGCTGATACACAGCTTTGCTACACTCTGCAAAAAATAAATAACAAATGTACATACATAATGGAAAAGAGGCTTTTTAATGGAACAGGTACCCTTAATAGGGCACTTGGTCACTTTATATTTTCCTATTGTGTATCTCGGGTTCGTAATTGTATGTAATTGTAATCATCTCAAGTCTCCAAAGTCAATAGTTTAGATGAAGGTTGTATTTTTTCGTGTTCCAGTGGTGTTGGTTGTTAATCTATGATTTAATTATGTTAATTCAGGTCTAAACAATTTCCCGACAATGTTGGAACCTATGGCCTAGTGAGTGGAATGTGGTTCTCGTTCATGTCGTTGGGTACGCCGCAAAATTTGCAAAATTTGATTTTAAATTTTTGTTTGTTTTGGTTTTGTTATTTAATAAGTGGGTGTTTTATTTATTTATTTTTAGGTTGTTTTGCTGGTGCGTCAATAGGAGGAACGCTTTTAGATTTTGTAGGTTTCCAACATGGCCTGTCTTTAATTCTGGTTTTACAAGTCCTTGTGGTAATACATAATTTGTACTATATATACAATTATTTGATCTTGGTTCTTTCTTTAGAAAAGAAACTAGAAAATAATTTAAAATTTTGGTTTTTTGTAGGCTCTTGGAACAATCGTCATGATGTATACCAATCGAAATAGAAGAAATTTCAGTGTCAACGAAGAAAATCCTCGAGCGAATGGAGATATGGAAATCAAAGCGTGATGAAGATGAAAAATTTCCATAATCATATATAGCTATTGTACCATATTAGATTAGATAATTAGTTATTGTTATGATTGAATTAGTTTTTATACATAGTCACTGTCTAAACGTTGTACGATTAGAAAATACAAGTATTTTTTTTTGTTATAGTTTTTTCTGTTTGTTAAAAATAAACCATGAAAAACTGCGTGCAGAATATCAAAAGCATCTCTGGGCAAGGTGCAAATTTACTATATAGGAAGACGAAAACGGTCTAATGGATACAAATAGCCAAAATTTTCTTAATTCATGTACGCACAACTGAATTGTTAACTCTGAAATTTAAAATCTATTCTAAAAATCTTTCTTTACTTCTTTGTGGTTTGACTTTAGATGAATTTCTTTGTGGTGTATTTTTGTTATCTATTTTATTGTAAATTGAATACAGTCGAGACGCATTAATGGAGTCTCTGGCCTCTCTGGTACTCTGTCTATACCAGTACTTTACTTTGTTTTTACCTAATTAATTAATATGTACCTATACCTATGAACATATAAAAATTAAACAAAGTATTTTAAAGCTTTTATCATTACAAAGCAACAAAATAGAATATTAGTTCGGTTAGTGTACTTGAAAGTCCAATTAAAATGATTCTTGTTTTTAGTCTTTAAACTTTAATCAACTTCAATAGCGTGTGGATTATTGAGTGTGTACATTTGTTTTTGTGTAAAACAATTTTCAAGTCTGATTTTGAATCAAGTTGTGGATGTGTAAATATGGAAAAATGTATTTTAATTCGTGTAATTATTATTATTATTATTATTATTGCGGTACTTATTTAGCTAATTATAGTTTTTTAACTGTAATAATAATAAAATTAATGGATATTCGCATTGCTTCCTCAATGATTACTCCTTTTTGTTTTGTTTTGGTTTCAAGCTTTAAAAGAGAATGAACGTTTAGAAAAACTGAAAAAAATAGTTGACGGCGTCAACTTGACACAATAAGAATATTAATAATAAAGACAAACAAACTAATGATTTGAATTTCTAATAATGGATATACAAACATTACAAACTACAAATCAATTACAACTAAATATAATGCATTTGCCATACAAATCTATAATATATTATATTTGAAAATTTAATAAAAATGTCAACAACATAATGGACATTTACAAAAGTACATACGAGTTGCACCATTTCATTTCATTCCCCACAATTTTCTTGATCTTCTCCTTGGATTCTGTATAGATAAAATAAAAAAATCTTAAACAAGGATTTTTATTGGACTATTTCTGATTGTGAGTTTATTCTGTAGATTGTGGAATCTAGTGAATCGTTCAACTTTTGTTATATCACTTATATCTATATTTTACAGTAATCTGCATTTATTTCATATTGAAATCCATCAAAGACCAAACGCTCCGTATATAAACAACTTTGGTATTTATGTATAGATAGGAGAAGGAGGATATAAATGTATGTATGTAAGAGTATAACTCTGTATGATTACGTAACTGACCAGTTTTCTCACTATGTCGACTTGTCTGCATATCCACACTATTACGATGATGACAATAAATAAGAGCCAAGTATTGTATAACGAGTATAGTCTGACCTTGTGTTTTCTGTCTACCTTTTTTGTTCTGTTCTATCTGTATATCTCACTCTCTCTGTGTATTTATGAGAAAAAGAAAAACCATTTCATGAACGTGTTTACTCGACACGATTGTTTCTTATGCTTTTTATACGTTCATGCTGGAACTGGAAATATTATTTTGTTATGTATACATGGATTTGGCAAATTTGTAAATTCTCCAAGGCGGTTAGACGATAGATTTAAGATTTGGAACATGGCGAGAAATTCTCTCCTTCTCTCGCATCTGGTCTTGCAAGGTCCCTTCTTTATTTCTATATTTAGTATTTTATAACTTTTTCACCTTCAAATTCTACTAATTGATCTGAATTATATTTAATTATATTTAATATTGAAGCCAAGTCAAATTCAGTTGACATTTCATTTCCAAAAGACTGACGTAACTTTTCTTTTTGTGATATAGAATCCTGACTTGAACTTTCAAGTTTGCTTAAGGTTTTAAAACTTTTCTCATTCTGGATATTTTAGTATACTGTCGTGATTAAACTTACAGGGTAATAAAATTAATAACTACTAGTGCAAAAAATAATAATTAGCTCCACCATTTTCCACGATCTTTCCAAATATATAGTTTAAATAATGCACAAGTTTTGTGGTGCAGTTCAGTGTTGAATCATTGAATGTCAAGTATAATTAATTTTTAAAACACTGCACACTATTCAAAATGACTCCGCGGCTCAGCTACAGACGTTATTCCACTTCACATATTTACCAAATCGATGAAAATGGGAGTGAGCAGGATTTTCTACTTAGTGGACGTAAACTGATAGGGCTCCTCGGGAAAAGGAATGACGAAAATTTGACTTATTTTGGGTTCACAAGAAAACAATGGTTGACACTCGTTATTTTTGGCCTCGCCAATGTTTTCAGTACAGCAATCATTAGGTAAATATCTACACATTCACTGAAAAAAAAAATATGGCTTAAAACACTCGGAATGAATTCCAAGTTATGGATTTAATGATGATTTTTTTCAGTATTCAAGCACCGTTCTATCCGAAAGAAGCCGAGGAGAAAGGGGCAACCAGTACGGAAATTGGATTCGTATTCGGGATTTTTCAGTTAACCATGTTCATTGCATCACCCATCTATGGATCTCTTGTACAAAAAACACACTAACAATAATAATTGTGACTCACGTAACTTATTACAAATTTACTCTAATTGAATTATTCAATCCAATGATGATTATTTAGATAGGGAAAATCAATCCAAAGCTCATTTTCAACTGTGGAATATTCGTATCGGGGACCTGTACAATTCTTTTCGGGTCTCTGGATTACATCGAGGACCGAACAATTTTTATTACCTTGTCCTTCGTCATCCGGACGATTCAAGCTTTGGGATCCAGTGCATTCGTAACTAGCAGTTTTACCATCATTGCTCTGGAATTCCCGGACAAAGTTGCCGTGACTTTTGCAGCACTGGAAACTTGTACTGGGGTGGGCTTAATCATAGGACCAACCGTCGGTGGAGTCCTCTTTGATTTGGGGTGACTATTGATTGTCCTTTCTTATTACATAAGTTTTTTTAAAATAGAAAATATAATTACATGCAAATATTTTTTTATGTTTTTTGTTTTCTAGAGGTTTCACTCTTCCGTTCATCACAGCAGGCATGCTACTGTTTGCCATAGCCATCGTCACTTTCTTTCTCCTACCTGAACTCAAACAAACACCAAAGCCTAGTAAATCCAATTCAAATACCGATCCAGATCCAGATCCAGACGCGGAAGAAGGAACAGAAATTGAAATCGAGTCTTTGCCTAAAGGCTTTGGATTTTTCTCATTGGTTAAAATACCCGCTGTCGCTCTGGCAGCGTTCAGTGTAGCAATGTGTGCCTCAAGTATTGGATTCTTAGATGCTACTCTAGAACCCCATCTGCGTGAAAATGTAATTTCCACATTACTTATAAATGAGCTAATTAATTTGTGTTCAAATTATGTTTTGAAAAAGAATCTCTATACTCTATATATATGTACTATCAAATTGTTTGTCATGTTTCACAGTTTGGCCTCACTCCCATCACTACTGGCTGTATTTTTATAATTGATGGAGCATTTTACGCCTTCACAGCACCCATCTTTGGACGTTTGTGTGATAAAAGTAGTCAGCCCAAATGGTACTCTCTCATTGGCTGTATCCTGACTTTCTCCGGCTTTTTGCTCATTGGTCCAGCTCCTTTTATTCCACTCAGTCCGTAAGTTAATTCAGCCCTTCTTGATCATTAACACATTTTTCATCATTAATCAATATGTGTTTAAAATATATGGATTCTTTCTGAAAATAATATTAAAGGGAAATTTGGCTTGTGTGTGTTGGCCTTGTTGTTCATGGCATTGGCACGGGAGCAAGTCTGGTTTCTGGTTTTATTCAAGCTATGCAGGATGCCACGTAAGAAAATTTATCAACATCTTGTATACTGACGATACAACAATAAAACTGCAATAAAACTCGTTTATGTGGATTTGACGAATATTTTTTTTTAATAGGGACAATGGATTTTCAGCAAATTGTTCAACTTATGGTCAAGTGTCCGGGCTTTGGATCTCGGCCTTCAGTTTGGGGTCGTTTGTAGGCCCATCAATTGGTAACAAATCCTGGGAATTTTAATTATTCTAGATGATTATCAATCATAAAAAGTAAAAAGTCTCCTGGTGTCTATAACAAAATTTTGAACCACCGTTTCTCATTACAATTGTGTAAACAGGTGGAGTGTTATTGGATAATTTTGGCTTCCGTGTGGCCACTTTGTACGTTATGATTACTCAAGTGCTAACAGTGAGTCCATCCAAATAATAATACATATTTGAAGATACTTTTCTGTGCGAGTACCCGTAATTTTAATTGTAAATGAATGGTAAATTGTAATGTGCAGGGGATTTTGGTGCTTGTATTCATACGGAAATCTCAACGGAAGATTCAATATCGAGTAAAGGATACGACAGTTGAAGATTCTTCAACGTCGGCATCGTCGTCGAATGGGAAATCTAATGAGGAGAAATTCCCCACTGCCACCTCATTCACCGTTGCAAAGAAACTGTTGAATAAAAAGAAGACTAAGAGAATTCAAAGACACTCCACAAGTACAACTTATGGATCAGATTGGGCTTGATTTTCTCTACACAACACATAAAAATAAATATCATAAAGACGAAGATGCTATATCGGAAAGAAAAGTTATTTTTTCCTAACCTATTTCCTATTTTCTTCATATATATATACATGTACAACTGATGAGAAGAAGTGTTTCTAACTGCATCAGGATACTTTGATGTGTTATTACACGAGGACGATGAGACTCTTCACGAAATATCAATTATCAATTCTAATCAAAAGCTTTATATAGAAACTTGTACAATGTTTCACATAAGTATTTTTACATTACATCATGATGAAGTATATGTAAATGTTTCCCACGTGGGAAACCTGAGGACTCCGCAATGAGGAGAAATGATACATATATAATAAATAATGGAGTAATAAACTACAGATATATATTTGCTTTTGTATCGGAAGCGATAGAAATAGAAAACGATAAGATAAACTCTGTGTGTATCACGTCGTTGACAGATAAACAGACAGGATTCATTTCCACGTATCTATATGTTTTCATCACATTTCAATCCAATACAATGATTTATTATATCATTAATGTTATTTCTTCATAATGTTTTGTTTGTGTGTGTGTGTGTGTGTGTGCGTGTAATTTTGACTGACGATGAGCTCTATGAAAAACGGGTCCGTGACGCATACATGAAATCCCACAAGCCCCAAATGCACACACGCACACACACAGTTTATATACTTGTCCCTTGGAATTGCTCTTTGAACGGGCCACATTCAATCATTACCCAACGGATTTATCAAAGTACAATTAAACTTTGAATCATGTGACTCTCGAATTTTAATTGAAACTCCCGTTTTCAATTGGTAGATACTTCAGAGTTGGGAGCTTTGAAGTTTTATGTTTTATAAAATGTTTTGGAACTGGATTCTCAATTTTAATCCCATAAAAATTAAATTAACTAAATAAACATCACAATTGAATTTCCATTGCGTTGGCTTTTGAATTTTGAACAGTGTGGATTTGTAGAATTTGTTATTCAAGTTTTGTCCGTTTGTGTGAAATATATATATTTAAAACATTGGTAACGTAATCAGATGGATGAACTGGGACAAGGTGATAATCCTACGGGAATTGAACCAAAAGAGATATTCATTGACAGTGAGGAGATCTTAGATCACGCCATTAGTTTATCATCCGCCGTTGTGAGTGAAGAAGAAATTGAATTTTCCACAGATTTACTCATTATTGCACCGTCTCGGAACGAAGACGGAACTTTCCCTGATTTCTCAAATCCAAATCTCCGGAACCATAATTACGAAAAAGATAAGGAAACACAATTCGGTTTGAGTTCTGTTCCAGTACCGGAATTCCTCCAGTCAAAAAGGCGTAACAACAACAAATCTATTGATCAAATGCCTCCACGGATCTCTGTAGCGTCTAGTGATGATGAAGATGAGATGGACTCGTTACTACAGGGAGTGAAAGGAGTGAGGAAAGATGATCATCTCACTTATTTTGGATTCACCAAAAAACAATGGAAAACTATCGTCCTTTTTGCTTTGGCAAACACTTTCTCCACCACCGTCATCAGGTATATAGATATGCGTGGAACGAGTGGAAATAGTGGAATCCTGTGGAAATATTTATACTTAGACTGAAAATCATAAGGATATCTTGTAATATTCTTCATCATTGCAATTTTATTTTTCACAGTATTCAAGCTCCATTTTATCCAAAAGAAGCTGAAATGAAAGGAGCCACCAGTACAGAATATGGCTTAGTTTTTGGTGTTTTCCAATTAACCATGTTCATTATGTCACCGATTTACGGAACTCTGGTTATATTTCTAGCTTCTTCAATTTCCATTTTATTATTTCCATTGCATAGCTGAAATGAAAAAATAATTTCATAATGTTGATTTTTTGGGTGGCATTAGATTGGGCGAATCAATCCCAAATTGATGTTCAACTTGGGAATCCTCATGACGGGCAGTTGTGCAGTTTTATTCGGGTATTATTATTCTCCTCTTACAGTTTTCATTTGATATTATAGTACAATACAAATCCTAAAAAGGTTTCACAATTATGCTTATTATAAATCATTTTCAAATGTCTGTTCATCTGTGGAATTGTAGATTTCTTGATTATATTTCGGATCGCGTGACTTTTATCGCCTTGTCCTTTGTTCTTCGAATACTTCAAGGAATCGGCGATGCGGGATTCGTGACGAGTTCGTTTACCATCGTCGCTTTAGAATTCCCAAATTCTAGAGCCACTGTTTTCGTAAGTGTTTTTTATTTTATTTTGTCGTCCAGTATGTATGTACACAGACATTGAGGATTTCGTTTATTGATTGATTGTTAATACCTATATATAGGCAGCCTTAGAAACTTGTAGTGGGCTCGGTCTTATAATTGGACCGACTGTGGGCGGAGTTTTGTATGAAATTGGTAAACCATTCAAATGATATAGTTAAAATTAAAGACAATGTGATAATACTATATGAAGTTGTGGATAACAAAACCCGCCGTATACCATTTTTCACTTTTTTGCATATTAATATGCAGAAAAACATGGGCTATTTTATGGAAAAAATTAGAAGTCTGTAATAAAATTGTAAATATTTTTAATTAATTTACAAACTTTAGTTAAATTCAAACCAAATATATGATTTCTTGTGATTTTTGAATTACAAAATAATCAAGAAACGCCGTGGCGCCAAAGCGGCCAAAAAGGAAACCTCAAATAACTGGACTTATAAAAAGTAGTCTTCGGTGGGTTTTCTTATCTAGTTCCTCATATAGGCAATTATTTCAATGCTTCACATTAAATTCCAGGTGGCTTCACCTTACCATTCCTGGTGATGGGCTCCCTCTTATTCTCAGTAGCAATCCTCACTTTCTTTTTACTTCCGGATCCATCAAACAGTGATGATAAAAGCTCCACCGAGTCCGCTGGCAAAGGATTTCATTTCTTTTCCCTGGTGAGGATTCCAGCTGTGGCTGTAGCTGCTCTCGCCATTGCCGTCTCTTCAAGTTCAATTGGATTCCTCAATAGTACACTTGAACCACATTTAAGAGACAAAGTAAATCAAAAAATGCAGAAAGAACACTTCCATTACAATTCAATTTATATGTGTTCAAAGTCCAAACTGACCTTAAGAGAATTCCAAGTGTCTTGACTGTTGATGTTGATTGTTCTTTACATACAGTTTGGGTTGACTCCATTGTACACGGGGCTGATTTTTATTATAGACGGGGCTGTATATGCAATTTCAGCTCCAAGTAAGCACAAAATATACTAAGTAAATACCCGACGAAATTCGTAAATATCTGTATAAAAAAAAAAGTATTATGAAAGGGGAGAAATAAATAATTTTGTGGCCTGTATATATTTAGTCTGGGGACGATTATGTGATTCGTCCAAGCAGCCTAAATTCATCACATTGGCCGGATGTTTTCTCACCTTTATCGGATTCCTCCTCATCGGTCCAGCTCCCTTCATTCCAATGGAAGCGTACGCCACAATCTCCTCCATTTATTTTTGGATACATCAAAGTGTAATTTAGACTGAACGGTAATAACTTGAACCTTTTCTGTTTTTTTTTACAGTATCCTTTGGGTGATTTGTGTTGGTCTGGCTGCTCACGGACTTGGCGTGGGTGCAACGTTAGTTTCTGGATTCATTCTAGTCATGCAAGACGCAATGTACGGAAATTTCAAATCCCATTTTAAGAATTTTCAGTTGTTGTAGTCGGATTATGATCCTTAGTCTATATAATTCTAATGAATTGTTTGAATACAGTGCAAATGGGTTTCCAGAAAACGCATCAACCTACGGATTAGTAAGCTCTTTATGGATAGCCATGTTTGCACTTGGAAATTTTGTAGGACCTTCAATTGGTAACCATTCAAATGATATAGTTAAAACTATAGACAATGTAATAATACAATTATTTAAATGCTTCACATTCAATTCCAGGTGGATTACTGATAGACTATTTCACTTTCTCCGTGTCCAGTTTGTTCGTTCTCATCAGTCAACTAGTCATTGTACGTGTGGTGACAGAATTAACTACATATACATATGTAAACACTGCAGAATTTTAATTTTGATATTAACTCTACTTCTCGTTTTATTGTTTGTAGGCATTTTTAGTATCGATATTCATTTGTATGGCCAAGTCCAAGAAAAGTCGGGGTTTGGATGATGAAAATGATCCGCTTTTATCCTCTTCAAACATTTCTTTTAATGAACAACATTCTACGGAGAAGAAAGCGAGTAAACCATCGACAAGCTATGGAGCTGCATAGTCAAATTAAACCAATTTATTTTTATTTCTACACGAAATTGCTCAATATACATATAGACATAATATGTACATAAAAAAACAGTAGAAGCGTCACGAGTCATGAAGCTACATTAAAAATCCCCTTTTGTATTTCCATCTCACTCGTACTTCTCTAATCACATTTCCGCACATAAATTGAAACAAATTTTTTTTACAATTAAAAGCACATTAGACATTAGAGCTTTGAGAATTTTTTAAAAATGTTTTTTTGAATGACAGTCTCTCATGGACTATAAACAATTCGAGATTAAATTTCCTTTATTTCTTTTACATCTTTCCCCATATACCCTACTTTAGAGTGGATATTTAAAACAGTTTTATGACAAAGACGAGAGAATAAAAGCAGAAGGGAAAATGAAATTTTATTTATTCTGTATATATGTAGAATGGGGAAAGTACCTAGTATATATATATATATACCTATATACTCCTTGATAAGATGTGCGTGTGTACTCTCGCTACGTTTTCAATATATTTCTCCATTTCGGCCGAGAAAACGCTGAACGCAGTGTGCCGTCCTTGCAAAAGTGGCGGCAAAAATCATTCAAATCCAAAATGTGAGATTCTCGTTTTTCATTTTTCGGATTCCTGCGAATCGGGAATTCATTCGAAATTCGAACGTAATAT
>JAIUND010001495.1:0-34498 GCA_034699125.1 Gisinianus flammeolus | reverse complement strand
TCAATCTATAACCTGACCTGAACGGGGTCAATCTATAACCTGACCTGAACGGGGTCAATCTATAACCTGACCTGAACGGGGTCAATCTATAACCTGACCTGAACCAAGTCAACCTATAACCTGACCTGATAGACGTGCATTATGAAATAGGATCGGAAATACGGGTGTGGTCGGGGTTGCAAGTTGTCGGATTGCCTATACTTTAACATTACCGACTACAGAACGACGAGTTTTTATGACAGTTGTTGACCTTAGCCGACTTGTGTGAAAAGGTGTGGGGCATTTTACGAAGGAAAACTGAGAAAAGTCTTTCTGAAAATGGAAATTTGAAAATTTGAAAATTCTTTTAAAAAGTTTGGAAGTCCGACGAAATCTTTGAAAATACGTAGAAAAGTCGTAAAATATCTACATAGTGACAATTTAATAGTCGTGATGAAAGCTTTATAGAAATTCTACTTTTTGAAGAAGTTTAGAAATTCTAAGATTCCTTCAGGGTGGACGGACAATTTACACAACCGTCCAAAATTCGGATTTTTTAAATTCTGTTTAAACAGAGTAACCAAAACAGGATTAAATTCTATATGCTATGCAATTACGAAGAGATGGCGGCATTCTAAGACTACCCTGCAATTCAAGGATATATTTTTCCCGGCGAAAATTGTTTTATTTTAATTAAAATGGCTTAAATGTCTCAGCACAATTTAACGAAATTAACAATTAAAAAAAACTAACATTTGTGCGCCAAATTTTAATCTATACTTTGAGACCAATATCTATTGAGTGCACAGAATTTGTACTTTGTCATAAAGTGTTAATCGTATGTATTAGTGTACATACGTCCGGGGGTTAACCAAAATCTGCCTTGCGAGGGGGAGAGAGGTGTCGAAAGTCGCCTTTTTTAGCTGACTCAGTTTGTGGACAGCCTTTACCGACGACACCCACAACCCGCCCACAGTTTTCATTACATATGTTGACCTTGTCCCAAAATTCAAATGTTTTATTAAGACTTTATACATATTAGTCAATTTTGACCTCTACCGTCGACGGCACTTTTAAGAAAAGCAAAAGCTTTTCATGGAAATAGAGCAATTCATGATTATGATAGGTGTTTGACCTTTAGAAAATTCCAAGGTCAAAATTCAAAAATTCCCGAAAATTCACGCTTAGTTGAAACGTATTCTATTCTGATGAACGATGGGATAACGACATTGTTGGAATACATGCTTACCTTGCACTGGCAACACCGGAGTTTAATGATTACACAATCTGAGACAACCGGCCTTCAACGAACCCGTCCAGAATTCCTAGTTTTCTGTTACCACAACAATGAAATTCGAATTCAAAGAACATGAAAATAAAAGTTTTGGCCCTGTTTTCAGTAGGGGCAATACGATTACATAAATGCTGCGTTAAAGAAAAAATTCACAAACCTGAGACGAGAAAAAGTCTGGGACAAAAATATTTGAAGTGTTTACAGCTCCAGTTGCTCTTTGGAATGAAGACAAAAATCTTTACGCAGCTTCACATTCAAACTTTCAACTACAAATGACGGCTTGCAAGTAGAAAGCGAATTCTTGTACGAGAACTAAAATGCGTTTATTGGTCTAAGCGCATTGCAACTCCTCCCCCTATTTTGACAGCGCAGAATGAGCCAATACGAAGATCGGTCAGATTTTTTGTCATCACATTCAATTTGAATCCCACATTTTTTGATCCCCTCCCAATCGGATCGCCTTACACCCGCCCTGTTTCGATCCCCTCCTGTTCGATCCCCTCCTGCTTGGATCCCCTCCTGTTCGATCCCCTCCTGCTTGGATCCACTCATGTTCGATCCCCTCCTGCTTGGATCCTCTCCTGTTCCATCCCCTCCTGCTTGGATCCCCTCCTGTTTGGATCCCCTCCTGTTTGGATCCCCTCCTGCTTGGATCCCTTCTTGATTCAATTCTGGATCCCCTCTTTTTTTTATTGGATCCCCTCTTTTCTTTCGATTGGATCCCCTCTTTTCTTTCGATTGGATCCCCTCTTTTCTTTCGATTGGATCCCCTCTTTTCTTTTGATTGGATCCCCACTTCTTTTAATTGGATCCCCTCCTTTCTTTTGATTTGATCCCCTCTTTTCTTTTCATTGGATCCCCTCCCATTTAAATCCTCCTTTGAAGCCCCTCCTCCCGCATCTCCTCTCATATGAATACGCTCCAGATTCAGTGTCAAATGCGGCCATCACTTTCAAGTGCACTGTTAGTATCGCATGAAAGGAGGCAATAGTGAACACAATATTTTCAGTACTCATTTTCATTATAGAACTTGGCGATTTTGACCGTTTTAAGGGAAACGCCCAGCCGTATTGTGACCAAACGAGACCGGACCAGAACCGGATTTTTGGGCACTTGTAATTTCAAATCATGTAATTTCTAAAACTTTCAGCACACAGGCAAAAAGTTCATATCTTCCGTGTTTTCACGAAGACCCAAATAACCAAAAAATGCAGTACGCTTCTTTGTGTAATACATATTTCTAATATGTGTATTTCAGATCAATTTGTACAGGAGAAAACTCCTAGTTTTTCTGTAGCTGTAGTTGTATGGAGCGAGAGCGAGAGGTGAAAGTGGGGGAATTTTGTGGAGGAGAGATGGAAAGGAACAGCATTCGATGATTTTTTTTTTATTTCATGGAAAAGCTGAGGAAGACACTTAAAACCTTTAATGAGATTTCTTTATGTGTCTTAATCTGTTTGAGTGAGCATAAAATAAAACGAGCGATATGCGTCCAGAAATTATTACTTTCCCCTTAGTTATGATGAACTTGAGACGACCATATCAGAACATCTCATCTCATCTCATCTATATGGATATGAAAATCCACATTCACATACAGATATAGATAGCAATACCAACTCCTACGCTATTCCATTCTATCAGTGTACACAGCAGCCAGCAGCAGCAGTATCTATTATCTATCAACTCACTCACATGGAAAAGAACCCAGTAAATCAAATCATAAAACCACATCCAAGCTAATAAATTTTCTCTCTTCTCTTTCTCTCCCTTTCTCGTTTCGTTTCTCGTTTCGTTTCTCGTTTCGTTTCTCGTTTCTCCACTTCACGCACACACACACACACACACACACAAAACATGTACAAATTAGAATCATTTCATTCAATGAACCAAATCTATCAGGACATAAAAAAAACTACTACACACTTCAAATACATTGGCCAATATCGTTTGTATACATATGTACTCAGCGGAAACGCTTATAAAACAATGGCTTGATTTTATCTATTGTTGATTTACTGAATGTTCTCGTTCTCTCTGTGATTTCTCCTCTCTCGTCCTCCTTTCATTTTCATTCTATTTTTTTTCTATATCGCTATTTACATATTTCCATCCTGATTTCTACTATCAACTCCACTCATCAAATGCCCGTACTTTATTTTCAATATTCTCTTGTCCCAATTTTCAGTTGCCTCTCTCACGGAGATTTCTATTGAGTATTCAAATCAAACTACCGAGAAGAAAAATTCCCTCTGTTTTTTTTCTTCTTCCCCATTTATGTTACATTTATCTTATATTAGGAAATGAAGGATGTAAATGTAAATGTAAGCTATTTGTATTCGCCAATAAAATCCGAGTTTCAATGGATTTTACATAGTTCAAAGTTCAACGTGGAAGAGAAAGAGCAGGAAAAGCAGAAGAAGAATAAGGAAATTGATGGAGAAAACATTGAATTGGATTGTGAATAAACTTTATTAAACGTGTTAAATGACGGTTAGGCACCAATGGCCGGTGTCTATTTTCATTTGCATGCCCAATTTCATTATACTTTTGTAACTTATTACAAATATGGGGATAGAAAAAAGTCCCCAATAGAATAGTGAATTGATTTTGGATTGGACACTGTTTATATTGGTATCATCCGACACGTATCCCCATACCGGCATTGCATTGAGCATTCCATTTTATTATCTTGCCTTAAAATCCTTTGTTTTTAATCGCTAACTTGCATTCATTTTCAATGAATTCCTAACTAGTTTCCACTTCCACTAACATTTGTAACTTTAATCGAGGACAACTAGTTTTTTCTCCGCTCTCTCTCTCTCTCATTCTTCCCCTCAATAAATAATTCATGATTTAATGTCGTCATTTGGGGGAACGACTCGCGAATGGAATATCCATACAGATGACCAGCTCAGCATGAGCTCGCCTTACTTCCACCCATTTCTATATATATGTGTGTGTGTGTGTATAGTATTTATTGTCATTGTCAAGTCGTCCTCCAAGAAAAAAGTATGGTACGATATATATTTTAAGAAGGAACTCAAACTCAATGCATGTAGGAAATGAAATATTCAAAAAACATTAGGATGAAATGATCTCGCTTATGTATGTTTTTTTTGTAGTACTAAATTGAACATCAAACTGCCATTCCTTGTTTCAACTTTCAACGCTACCTTTAAGGAAAGCGCGGATGATTGTGATGCAGCAGCAGCAGCAGCAGCAGGAGGAGGAGGAAAACTCTCGTGAGTTTCTTTTTCTGTCTCTACAGTCCAAGTTTATTTATGTATACAAACAGTTAAAATAGAAAATACATGAGAGGAGAAAATACGAGTAAAGGAGTAGTTGAAAAGGGGGAATATGGCACACTTGAGAGATCTCAATGACAAAAGGGACAAAAGGAGACAGAGAAAAAGAAGACAAAGACAGAGAGACAGGTCATTTGAAAGAGAGAGAGAGAGAAAGTTGTGTAAAGACTCCACGAGTAAAATATTACTGCATAATTGATGTTTACTTTCCTTATCTGTCTTTGAGTTCTCTCTCTTCATCCCAGCTATATGTTATTACTCTCTCTCTATTTCTCCCTCTCTTCATTTCTCAGCTTAAACTCTTCACTCTACAACTCTACACAGTTCATAATGTGGAATGGCTTCCTCAGTTTCTCTCAGTTTGTCTTTGACTCTTCAGAGAAAAGGGAGTTTCTATAGTTTGGGTTGGATATTTGAATGTGACAATGCGAATGGGAATGTGAGTTTTAGTTTTAGTTGAAGAAAAAGGTATAGAGAAAGAGAGAGAGAGAGAAAAGTCAAATAGTAAGATGGAGGAGGGACAAATGTGACCGTTGAAGATGTTCTTGATGGAGGGATTTGGAAGTGAACTGAGAAGAATCCCTTACAATCTATTATGCAAACACAAACAATCCGTGCTCTTCGCCTTCTTTCTTCACAAGCAAAAGCAAAAGAGAAAGAGAAAGTGAAAGTGAGTACACTGTGGAAATGTATGACCAAGTTTCATATGGAATGATTTCCCTTACACTTTTCCTCTACACTCGTTTCTATGGATTGTTTGTATTTAACTTAGGATCTCCCAAATCAACTCAACTCTCAAAGTTACATGTGTAATCCCTAATTTCATTATTTAAATTCCCCTCAAAAAAGTACAAAATTTAAACTTGTTTTTTTGTATATCCTCCACTAAACATTCTGGACACTCAAGAATCAATGACTCTCCGACGACTGCAAATTCAAATCCATTTGGGACAAGACAAAACATTAGCCTTTTGCTTTTGTTCCAATTTAAAACTACAGAGATATTGTACAAACACCGACTGGACCAGTTTTTTTTCGTGGGGCTCTGTGAACTTTGAACTTGACCAGTTTTCTAGTCATGTATGTAACTTGAGACAGTTCGTTTTCGTAATTGAATCCCATTTCTCTAGCTGCTAAATTACAAAACAGAGTCATTTACAAACGAACCACATTGAATTTCCTTGAGTTTCTCTCTCTCTGTTTCTTCATTTCTCTCTTCCTCCCTCCAAATCTGACCTTTAGTGATTGTGATTGTGGGTGGAGTTTAAAATCTAGCAGAGTTTTCATTTGTACATATACATATTATTATGTATTGTAAAAAATCTTTTTCTTTTCCAAAGGGCTTTAACGTTGTCTCGAGTGTTTTTTGTGTGGTATGTGATGTTATGTGGGCGGCTGGATGGATGGGCTACAAATTAATAATAAATGGTTGATTGAATTTGAGTGAGCAGAGTAGATTTGAGATTTAATAGAATTGCTTTATTAATTGATAAGAGTGGAATTAAAAGAAGGAAATGGAGCAGGAGAGAAGGGTGAGCGAGCGAGAGAAAGAGAGTAATTGGCTGTGTAGCGTTAGCGTGGGTTTGGGTTTGAGTTTTCATTTATTGTATTAGAATCTCTGTACGGAGTGGACCAGTATTTATATAAATCTTTAGACTCTCTTTTTTTTTCTTATTCTACAATATTCTGCGTAAACAGTACAAGTTACACACGCAAGACAGGTCTGCTTTATGTACATGTATGTAGAGAGTGAAAAAGACAGAGAGAGAGAGAGAGGGAGAAAGAGAATTCTGCAGTAACATCCGGCATCTGAGTGTCCATAAAGTATAGAGCTGCATTGCATTGACTCACCTTGTTGTTGCCGTCGGAGTGTTGGAGAAGAATAAAAGAAAAGAAGAAGGAAAGAGAGAGAGAGATGGCCAATGGCTTCATGAAAAATGCAGACTACCGTTCATGAACGAACGCGTAGTCGCAGGATGAAACAAAGGGAGAAGAGAAGAGACGAGAAAGAAAATGATAGAAATAAGGAAAGCTGACTTTCACCTTTCAAGTTCCCTTTTCTTTTCCCTTTCTATCTCTTTCTCTCACTCTCACTACTGCCCTACTCTCTCTCTCTCTCTTCCTCTTACATTGGACTAGAACAAAACAGACATCAGAGTTCATGTTTTTATCTCAAACTCAAAGTCTACGCTTCTTCAGTCCACGTAAAATAACTTTCTTCCTCCCTCTCTTTCCACGTACAAAATCTACAACAACTTTTTTTATTTCCCGTTTTCTCCCCTCTGTATTATTTTCAATTTTGACTTTCGCAATGTTATTTTGACTCTTTTTTCTTCTTCTTTGTCTTCTTCTTCTTCTTCTTTACCTTCGTTTTTCTCCACTCGAATTACATTACATCATTTGAAATAAGTCGACTTTTTCCTCTCTTTCCGATTTTCCCTCCATACATTTCTTTGTATAGTCTGTAGGTTGTAGTTTGTGTACTTTCTACTTTGTAGTTTATAGTTTTACACAGCTTTATATTCACCTTGAACGTCCTTTTCTTCTTCTTCTTCGCCGAATGCCTTTGTGAAATGTAAAACTTATTGTAACTCAATACAAAAAAAAAGTAGAGAGAGAGAGAATGTAATGTAAAAAAAATATTTCCTTTGGATTGAGAAACAATGGATTCGTCTTTGGTAATGATAAGAAAGTTTTTGAGTTTTTTTATTTAGACTCTGATATTTATCCGCACACGTACATAAATACACAGCAGAATAAAAGTTGTTCTGTATGTCGATAAACATTCAATACGGTGGAATACAAAAAAAATCCAAAAGATTTCTTTTACTCTTCTTTTGTTTCATCTGTATTGTTTTTTGCCTTTCTCCTTTTGGTTTTTGTTTTGTTTTGTTTGGCTTCTGCGAATGTTCCTTGAGGGTTGAGAGAGTTGTTATTTGTGAGTTTTGACGTAATTGGTAATTCATATTTTGATTTCAGCAACAATCTTTCAGACTATCAAATGTTATCGTCTTTTTTTTTTGCTACAGAAAAAGTTGAGTGTTTGTTTTAGAGACAAAGAAATGAAGAATTGTAATAATTTGTGTGAGGATAATAAATATAAATTCTGTTCATATACTTTATGAGGGGCCGAGTTGTGAATAAATTGATGAGTTGTCTCATTCTCTGTGAGTTTTTTTTATACCTGAGCCCCCCCCCCCCCGGAAAAAAAAACAATCATTGAAGAAGAATGAGACTTGAGGGATTTGAATGGAGAGAATGGACTATGGAAAAAAAGGGAGGATGGATATTCCAATTTGAACTAACCAACTGCGTCCAGACCTAAAGAGAGAGAGAGAAAAAAGAGAGAAAGAGAAAGAAAGAAAGAGAGAAAGCTATGTCGTACAGATAGTACTTTGTATAATGTTCTCTCTCATCCTAATCAAATTGGTTGGATTCTGGATAGAAGAGAGAAAAAACACTCATTTTCCAACTCTCTCTCTCTCTCTCTCTTGTTATTGTATAAATATTCATGCATGTAAATGACTTGGTAATGAAAAAAATTTGTCTGGTAAGTTAAAACCCCGTTGGCATATGCAAATAATTGGAAGAGCTCTCAAGTGAAAGCTTATATATTTAAAGGATTCTCACAAATTGGGACGATGGAACAGAACATAAACTTTACTTTTATCTCAGTCATAATTAATAATTAAGCTGTGTTGGAATTTACTGTCGGGAAACTGTCACAAATATTCTAAAATTTAAACAAGTTGTGACCGCAGGAAAAAGAGAAAAAGAGAGAAAGAGAGAGTTCAAAATACATAGATTTGAACAGGTTCTTTCATAGTCCAAGTCAACTTTAACTACAAAGTTGACACACTACAAATAAACTATGGCAGTCAATGACGTAGGTAATTTGGAATTACTAATTCCTACATTTATATTTAGATTAAACTCAAATACATAACATAGAATGTGTGTCGTCTCACATTATCCCTTCTAGTTAATCGTGGTTAATTTAATATACGATATTATTAAAACACGCGGAATATAGTTTGTACTTTTAGCCTTTAGAATTCACTTGGAATTTCTGTATTATACGATATTAGAAAAAATTGAAGGAAAAAAGTTTTTAAGCCATTGTTATAAATTCTCTATTTTTGACTGTATAAAGTTTGATTCTGAGCTTTTTTTTGTACTTTATAGTTTTACACTTTTAAATGATCCATTGTCATTTAATATTCCATTATAACCCTCTTTTTTTTACTCTTTTTTTTTTGTTTACTTTTCAAGAGAAAAAGTGTCACTTGTCTTACTTTTCTTTAGTTTATACGTTCTCACTGTATAAATATTTGACCACATTTTTACCTACAATAATCCATTTAAGAGCTTCACTAATCTACTTTGAACATAAAGACACATTTCTAGTGCAAACATTAAAAAAAGTTTATGATGTCCAATACGGACATGTGCGGGAATGCTGGAATGATGGAATACTAAAAGACGACCAGAGAAATTGAGCATTACCACAAAGAAAATGTTCGTTTTCCTCGAGTTTTTATAGCTCTTTTGCATTCCATATGTAAAAACATTGGAGGTAACCAAAGTAGAATTAATAATACTGCAATATTTTGTATTTTATATCGATATTTGTAGCCATAAATTCTCTCAGCTCTAAAACTCCTAATGTAAAATTTATAGGATTTTAATCACATTTTGATGGTTCATTAGACTCTCGTCAATTTCTCAATATATATATTTCTCTTCCACCAATGCGTGTGTGTATGTGTGTAAAAACCCGCTAAAGAGAACGGAAACTTATGGAAATGACCGGGAGAAAGTTGATTGGCATCATTGAAAGCGGAAAATGAAACCCAAATCAAGGTTGTTTCCAATGTACCTTCAATATAATTATTATGAATAAATATGTATACAAAATCCTTCTCCTTGTTCTACTGTTGCTCCCACGTGGAATTATCCAAGGGAATTCTAATAATTCTAATTCCAGCGTGACTCGGCACAAACCCAACAACAGCAACTACAACAACAACAAACGGACTAACGAGAGTAAAATGTTGTATGTGAAGGGAAAGGTTTTTTTCCCTTCACATTTATAGCAGTCAAGCGACAACACACCACATATCCACGTTTTATTTCTTCATTTCACGGTGGATTGTGAAATTTGGCTGGAAAACAACGAGTAGGAGTATTTCACACATCACCCATCTAAAATTTCCTCATGGCAAATACGATACAAATACAAATACAAAGGGAAGTTGAAGTTGGACTTTTATTCCAAACTTTTCGTTTTCTCCTTGAATATATTTTTCTTTAGCTCTCTTTCTCTCTCTCTCTCTTCTCTCTTTTCTCTCTCTGTTTTCTCCACTGTAAATTATTTGTGTGTACTTTCTCCTTGTTGCTCATTTTCATTTCCATACTCGTTTGGAAGCCGAGAAGAGAAATGTTGTTTTTCGTGAGTACGTAACTGGGTCATTTTCAACCTCTAATGATGAACGAAAGTTTTATTCGATACGGAATACGAAATGTACGTCAAATATATACGCATGCTATATATATGTGTGTTCCATGTACACACATTTCCTATGCCGAGGGACGCTCTCTATTACTTTCTCTTAGTATAATCAAGCATGCGATGTGGCATGTCGAAAATTCGATTACTGCAAAACTCGGCATAACTTGGAATTTTCTTGATTCGCTGCATACAATTTCGCCCCCCTCTCTCTCTCTCTCTGTATTCTGTATGTATGTCGTTTGTACATTGTTCATATGTACACACGCGTACGGAAGTGAGTCGTACCTACATATAACAGCAAGGAATGGAAAATGAGAGGAGCTCTAGTCAAAGTACGTTTTGTATTTTGCATTTTGGCTTGTGACTTTTTGATTTGGACTTTCCACTTTCCACTTTCTCCTCCTCCATTCAAAAAACAAAACTCACGACCAAATCCAGTATGTAACTCTCGCAGTTCATCTGACTTGACTTTCCTCTGTGGAATCCCGACAACTCCAAATAGTGCGAGAATAACAAGAGAAATAGAGGGAGAGAGAGAGAGAGAAAATGCGAGGTGGATCAGACTGACAGACTGCCGCCGGCTTTAGAAATACTAAATAACACAACAGTAGTAGTAGTGGGAGCAGCATACGAAAATACCGTCAAATTAATATTCTGTCCAGTCCATTTGATTCACCTGCCTCGTTCCAAGTTTTAAATCCAAAATTCATCATTTTCATTTATTAAATATTTATAGGATCCATCTCGAGAGCTTCACAAAATCCCTTACAATGGACAAAGCTCTACAAGTTTATTCCGTCGCGCGCGCACATACATCAATCAAGTCAAGTCAAGTCAAATTCAACGTGAAATTCCGAAAAGCAACAATTATGAACGTTGTCCAATTCAGAGATCAGAATTCAAAATTCAGAGTTTTTTTGTCCTCAGCAAAGTCAAAGTCAACTTATTCAATGCAAAAAACTGAGCTTTTCTTCTCTCTCCGTCACAGAAAAAAATAGAACCCCGAACCATTTCATTGTCACTCCGTTTTGTACAATTCCAAACAGAGATTTATTTCACGTATTATTCCCCCCCCCCCCCCAATTTCCTTGTTTTCTCCTCTCGTCTCTAGACACAAAGTGCTTCAAGTATAAGCGTGAGAACACACATTTGAGGGGGGAAACTTTGTTACAAAAAGGAAAGGTAAAGGTGAAAAGAATTGAAAGGAAAGTTTATCCCCCCGCACACACAAAGAAAGTGTGTGTGGAGTGTGGAGGAATACACAGAGAGATAAATAAAAGGAATTGAAATGGAAAGAAATGGAAAATGTTTTGACTATTTTCCCGTTTCTCTATATTTCTATTATGTATTATCATAAATATTTGTGTGTTCTCTCTCTCTCTCGTCTACTTAAATATTTAGTACAGCTATTAGCCAGTGGAGTTTGAGGAGACCTCTGAATACACATTATATAGAATTTGATAAACACTGTGTTTATGTAGAGAAAGAGAGACAGAGAGCCTTTAGGATTTTCCGAATTTTTTTTCTTTCAATTTCATTCTCGCCTGGAACATATTCATGAAAATGTAGCTACATATTTGTATTTGTACGATATATAGACACATTCGAGTGCGAAACTCCCTGTAAAAAATGTGAACTGCTGTGAGTTGTGTGTGAACACACGTTGACTATTAAAGTATCAAAATATGATATCACACACACCCTTCCAACTTCCAACTCTCTCACATGCATTTGAGGGGGGGGGGGAGGAATATCGGGATTTCTAGAGCAGATATCGTATGTTTATGGTCTGTGAGAATGTGAGGGTCCCAATTTAGTCACCTGAGTTGGTTTTGGTTGGTCACCGTTGTCAACTTGACTTATGCGATATATACCTTCCTGCATTTTGGCTCTCTACATATTTCTGTACATAGCTCTGTATTTTCCAGTTCAAAGTACAACATACAATGTATACATTTTACATTACATTACCGACAACGTACTAGGAAAACTCTAAACTAAAAATAGTCAACAGTGCACTACACTATATTTTTTTACCTTCCACTAAAACTTTTTTTTTGCTGCTGCTGTTGCCTAATCATAATAGAGGAACGTGTGAGTGCAGCACTATATAACTTTTTCTAGATGACAGTGGATCTGAAGAGAGAGAGAGAGCGAGGACAATTGACAGTATAAACATAAACGGAGGAGTAGTCTAATTCTCATATAAACTCCCAGTGTAAGTGTAAAGGTGTTCCATTTATCAACAACCAACAACAAAGCTGGAGTAAATGAAATATGTAGAATTATTCAATATTCAAGCGGTCATGCTACTTTCCCTTGCGTCCATCCGTCCGTCCGTCCGTCTCATCGTCAGTCTCATCGTCAGTCTACGTCCACTTTCATTTCACATATTCACATACATACACATCACATAATATTTATTTATACAAAATTTATTATATGGCATGGCAGAGAAATTTTGTTGAGCCCAGTGGAAAAAAATCCGTATAGCAATAGAATAGAACAGAGAATTACTAATGTACACAAACAAACAAACACACACATGTTTATATCTATATATATAGAATATACTTATATGATGTATTATGTATGTACTTTTGGGGGGTTGAATTGGGAATTTTGATGCTAACAGTTTAACACGAGGAGGAAGCTCCTCCGTCTCCTTCCTTCTTCATGTCGCCTTTCTCCACGGCTATTTCTATTTCTATTTCTACACTGTTACTGCTACTTTGACTGTGACTACCGATGTAGGTATTAGGTATTCGGTATTAGGTATTAGGTACAGAGTACAGATATCCGTATTCCATTCCATTCCATTTTCATGCGGGTTTGGCCATGGCTGTTGTGGATATGGATATGACTTTCAAGATCGATACATTGAGTAGAGAAAACTCACGCTTGTCGGTTGTTCTGTAGCTGTAGCTGTAGCTCTACTGATATCCCACCATCATGTGACTATATATCCATATATATCCATATATATGTATACATATGTGATGGTGTAACTCATATCATTTAGCATGTCCCGAATTATATTTATAGAACCATACGATACATGTACACCATGTATACATTATATGAAACACCAACGGCTAGTCCGGCTGTTTCCATACAATATCTCTCCACATTCTACAACAGTAAAACTTTCTTTCGCATTGTACTTCGTGTGGGTATATCAGTATTCCTTTCCGGCTTTCTCCACACACTTTCCTTCCCTCCCTCGTGCTTTTTGTATATTCACATTTCACATGTACGATACATATACATATGCGTGCGAATAGTGGGCTTAGTTAAGCTCATTTTTTTTTTCATACTGATCTTGAGATTCCGATTCGAAATTCATGGCTGAGCTCATATGTCTAGTTTACAGGGCTCACATTCTCTGCATATCGTACATGTACGATACAAATGAGAGGACTCTAAAAGAACCTCTCTTGCTTTCCTTTCCATTGTGAATTTCTATTGTTGAGCTCACTCTCTCTCTCTTTCTCTCTCTCTCTCTCTCTCTCTCTCATCGGAGCGTTGGTACATACGATACGATATTCTACATACAGATACTTATGTGGTATACGAGAATGATTAAATGCTTTGGTTTGATTTAGTTTGGTGTTCAATGTTTGGTTGTGCGTGTTTATGTGTAAAAGGAGACGTTTGGATTGGCATATGCATGAACTTATGCATATGTAGATGCCGATGACGATGACGATGAGAGAGAGAGAAGAAAGCTCAAAGGCAACTCAAAATTCACAATTCACATAACATATGAGCTTTAGCAAGGTTTTTTCTCCTTCGTCTTCATCCTTTTTCGTTCTTGTTCCCCTCTCCATTATTTTCTACACTTTAACGCTCCTGGCCCCCTGACTTTGACTCTAACTCTGACTCTGATGGCTCTCACTTGGACTAAATAACTAAATAACACAAATTCAAAGGAATACTAAGGATAAGTAGGTGCCTCCAACTCTTAATATGTTTACATTCTGTCTACTTTGAAGTTATAATTTCTGACTTTCTTTCTCTCTCTCTCTCTTTCATCTAATCCAAGTTTGACTTGAACCTGGAGGATTTTTTTTTTGAGGAGGATCAGCCTTTGAATTTATGTACATATTTTGGTATTAATGACAGTCGTATTTGTTTACACAATTATATGTACTGTACAATATAATTTCAGTTCCGATTTTTTTGGGGGGAAGTTTTAGCGTATATTGTAGAAGAAGCTGGAAGAATGATGATGATTTTTGGTCAATTTGTTTTCGTTTCGCGTACGTGTGAATTGTGTGCGCGTTTCTCCTTTCTCGAATGAATCCAAGAATTTTTTTTTTTCGTATTTTCTCTGATTATAGCTGTCATGACGACTGGAGAACGAGAGAAAGTGAAATTACGATATACTCGTAAATTCTGGTGTTGTTCTAATGGCTACCGGCAATTTACGGGTTTACGTTTGTGCTATCAAATATATTTTTCTGTACAAAGTTATATAGGATGATGTTTCTACACCCAGAACTGTAGAATATCATGTTTTAAGGACATTCTTTTAGTTTGAGTTTGATGAAAAATTAGTGATTTGAACGGAATTCATATTGAAAATATCTTTATTCTCGAGCTTTCGATAGACACCTCTATCTTCTTCAGGAATCGATTTGACATTCTTTTATAAAGACGTGCAAAAAAGTCGAGAATAAAATCACAGTTTTCTTAATTAGGGGAGCCGGGGGCAAAAACATGCACTTTAAATTTCAATAATTCCTACCAGCAGCTTCCACGGTGGTTGTAAAAGGTCTAAATTTCTATTGATTACGAGATTGGACTTTCACCAACCACTGTAGTAAATGGCTCTTTCCGTATATTTATGGTTTACATATGGTTTAATTGTAATTAGAAAAGAGATCTCCAGTTAACTTAACACTACGTGGGACAAAAACATGCAATCCGTTTTATGTACGAGAAGACTTTTTTTCATTATTTTGCATTGTTTAGAAGACAATGAAAGGAAAAGTGAATCAGGGAAATGTATTTGTTGTACTCGGACCGTTTGAGAATTTTTCAACTTATCGTTTCTGTGCAAGACAAATTTTTCGGAAGCTTTTTACTGTCAAAATGCAAAAAACCATTTTTTAGTCAAAATTATGCTACTTTTTGTAATCGAAATTTTTACCTAGGAAAAATGAAAACCCTTCTAATGACTTTATAGAATTAATAACGTATTTTGACCGGGCTTTCCATAAGTCCATAAATTATTTTTTAACAAAAACAAACCATATTGTTTCGGAGAGATTTAATTATGAAATGAGTGCATGTTTTTGCCCCCGATTCCTCTACAAAACGTATGTAAAAAGTAAAGCGGTCACAGTGAGTTTTGGTTTGAAGTCTCTCAAGTCAGTGACTATTGTTTAAAACAACTTGTTTTGTTAATAAAATAAAATTCAGCGGTTACGATGGAATGAGAAATGAAATTCAACGACTTGACAATCACATATACTTTGAGTATTTGTAATTAATTTGTAGTACTCGAGAGTTCTGTTAACTAAATCATATTTTCTTTTACCATTTACCGTTGGTTTTTGTTTCTCTGTTTTGTTTTGATTTCTCTTTTCTCTTGTGTTGTTCATAAATAATACTAGACGAAAAAAATTGGCTAAAATTCCATTATTTGCGTGTCCTTGGATAATGTATTACAAAACTAATTATATAACTCGACTCGACAGTAATTTTTGACATTTTATTAATTGACTGTGTGCCAGCCGTTTACTGGACTGAATTCCCATCATATCCTGCACTTTTTTTTCTACTTCATACTTGGACTTTGAAATTCTATTAATTTGACTGTTATCAAGATCAAGATGAGGAAAACGACTTTAGCACTAGTCCCTGCTGTTTTCTACTACAATTCATTAAATTCACCATTTCAGTCACCCTCAATAAAAATAATTTCTTGGTTTCTCCAATATGTATTGCACCACGATTTCCCCGAACACACAATATCTGTAAATTACAAAATTACTAAACAGGAAATGACTACAAATTACACACATGAAAAGGGCAGAATGAGAATCATTTTCAACACTCACAATCAGATAAATCCTTGGAATTATCCCAATGCAAAAAACAAAACAAAAACACCAAAAAGCTAACAAAAAACAAGCGCGATTGAAATCTCTCTTTCTCTCTCTCTACTTTTCCTTCCATTTAAATTTCCATGTGAACGATTTTTTGGGTGACCACATTTAGATTTAGTGTTTACCTATATATAAAAACAACTTTGTTTGGTTCACATTTGGAGGGCGAAATGCAGTTGTGTGTGTTGAAAAATACTGGAGTACTGGAATTGAAGGTCGCCAACTATTAAATATATCGTACATATATACGAGATTTCTCTGTGTATCCGCACGCTTTCATTTCCCTCCATTGTTTGTATGGGAATTGTTAAATTGGGACATGAGAAGGTGAATGTAGAAGTAGATCCCCGCTGATATAAAGGTAGTAAAAAATAATAAGATTTTTTTTTTTTTTTTTTGCACCCGACCACGCTGAATAGCCTCCAGCTTTTCATCTCTTTCTCTCTCTTTGTAACCTTGCATTTTCCCTTTTGTTTCGCCCTCCCATTTCTTTCTCTGCAATTTTTTCAATTTTTTCTTTCCTGATTCCTCAGAAATTCAGAACTAAAACTAAAAACTAAATGTGAGTTTTTTCTACCATGAAACTATTTCCCCTCGTTCGTCGTCTCAAGCTACAAATTGTGTCCCCCATTTATTTCTGTGAGCTAAACATGCAACCAAACAACAAAGACCAAAAAACGGAGCTAATTCAATTGCAATTGTAATCGCAATCGCAACCGTAAACCGTAAAACCGCAAACCATCATGCGAACCAGAGAGAGAGAGAGCAAGAGAAAATTCTGCTTTATATGCCCAAATGGAGAAAGTACAGATACGTATAATATGATTACGAATTAAAGTACTGATTAAACTCGGATTTACCTCCATTCTCTGCACCACGTACCGTCCCAACTTTCTCTCTTCTTATTTTTTGATTCAATATACGTTATTATTGAAAAAAGAAGAAAGAAAGAACCAACCAAGGAAAATATATGGTGAAGAAAAATATAATTTGTACTCTGTGCGCGGAAAAAGAACAGGAAAAAGAGGGAAAAGAAATAGAAATGTGTATGGCCAATATTGTGAAAGCTTTTTTCCTTCTTCCACCTCTCACATTCAGCAATCAGCATTCAATCCTCTGCTGTTCTTTCAATTATTAATCGTACGAGAAATTCTATATATTACGAACATTGTACCAGCTTGAACAAGAGGAGACCCCAAAGCAATGAAAAAAAGAGCGAGAATAAAAAAACCCCCTCGCAAAACTTTCTTCTTCTTCTTCTTCTTTTTGTTTCCTTTTTTCACTGTATCAAGTTCCCCGAATTATTAGTCGCCTATTCTTCCCCACAGTTCGTCTTTGCTTAGTCGGCAATATCCTGATTATAATCATGCAGGAACGTACGTTTCACACTCAAACACAGACCACACACACCCACACACACACAAATACACGTCAGCGTACAGCTTGGAGCACTTTCACGGTAAAAAAAAACAAAAGACAAAAAAAACTTTCCCAGGAATCTCTATAAAAAAAAGTGTCGCAAGTCGCAACACTGCACGATTCGAGACTACCAGGGAAAAAAAATGAGAACAATCGAGAAAAACGTCACCGCATTTTTGAATCTCAACATCCGCTTGATGTTCAGAACTCAGAATTTAGTAACCTCAAGTTTTGTTTTTGAATTTTCCTCATCCATTCACAAAACAAATTCACACCTACAGATATGACAGAGGACAAAACGCTTATTTCTCCCCACCACGAGAGTTTTGAGAAACTTTCCACAAGGTTTACTTTCAACTTAAACTAAAGCTGCAAAGACGGGGGAAAGGAAAGAAAAAAGAAAATGAGCAGGGAGGTTTTCAAGGAAAAATCAAGTTTGTTTCTATTCAATTCAATTCATGCACACAAAAAACAAATAGAAAGTTTGGGATTAAGGATGTTTTCAATAGTTAAAAGAGTTGCATGTGCAAAACAATTGTGGGAAGGGACAAGAGGATGGAACTCCTGTGTGCTGTGTAGTGTGAATTGAAATTGAAGTCTAGTGTTTGATGACGTAATCTACGGGATTGCTCTGATGAAAAGCCGCCCTTTGTTGTCTCTCCTCGTCTGTTGTGTTGTATATATATGTGAACAGATCACACGCGTTTCAAGTTCTCCTCTACAAGGGAGGGAGAGAGAGAGAGAGAGAAGAGTACAAACGGAGGAAAAGGAGAAGGATTCTTTGGACGTTGGATTTGAAAACCTGCATGGTCATGATTTAATCGTAGTAGCATAGTTTCAATTCAAAGTACCGTTATAACTACGCCGCAGAAACAGATACAAATATAGATGCATTCTATTTCTATTTCTATACACAACAAAATCCGAAAGCAAAAAAAGAAGGAATAAAAACCCCAAAAGTTTCCACTGGTGACGACTGGACTGGACTGGACTTTCTTTTGCTACTCGGGCTTTTCCTCTTTGAACTGCTTTCCGTTCTATTTGAGCACGTTCGGGTGTGTTGTCTGTACAAGCAGAAAGCAGACAATGAAAAGAATAAAAATACATTATTGTATTGTACGATATTGTATTGTAACATTGTACAACAGCGGCATTTGATAGCAGGTTCAGGTTTTATGCTTGTGTTGTTGGGAGAGTAAATGAGAATTGATGGGATATTTCAGTCAGTGGTGGTGGTGGTGGGGCTGTCCCATCATATTCCAAACGAATCATATATATAAAAGGAGACTTTCTAACTATTATCTTCATTATCCTCCTCACTTTCACCGTGATTACATTTCCAAATTTTATTTTCTCTCCCTCTTACCATTTCCACCATTCATTTCAATTTCCTGTGGACACGGTAAATAAAATCAAGTCATCTGTTGTCGTCGCGTCGTGGTGGCTGGCATTTGAAAACTCGAGTTTCCTCTACCTATTTTTAATTGAGATTTACATTTTTACATCCCACACCGTCTAATGAAAAACGAAAAAAACATTCCCCGTGTCTTCTGTTGTTTGTTTTCCTTTTACCCCACACATTTGGATGCACAAACCAAACGAGAATAAGTATATGTATTTACACAAATTCATTACGAGTAGAAGTTTAGTAATGTCCAAAAAAACATGAGGGAAGGAAAAGCAAATGGGCTTCCCCGAAAAAACGAAGCCAGGATTTTTGAATGTCGTCGGCATGTTGGAATGTTGGAATTGGAATTGAACTGGAGAAAACTTTTGAATAATTCCTCGTGTGTTTGTGTAGATGTAGATGTATGTAGATGCTTCATGATTAAATTAGGGATTGAGATCGAGAGAGGTCAGAAGACAGAAGATGCGTGGAAGATGTGGAAGAAGAGGAGAGGACAGAGGGCAGAATGATGAGAGAGAGAAAGTGAGAGAGAGGAGAAAGTTTTTGAAGTGTGCCGACTATGCCGAGTTTATTTACATTGAGAGGAAAGTGATGGAGGAGGGAATAAACTAGAGATGACATGAGACATGAGATTGACTGCGTTTACCATTCTAATCCCCATACATGGTCATATAAACACAGTCAACTTTCTCTTGCTTTCTCTCTCTCCGCCTCTCATTGGCCATAAAGAAAGCAAGAAAGAAAGCGAGAAAGTAGAGAGAGAGAGAAAGAGAAGATTGGGCGATTTATATGCAAAGAGATGGTGAGTCGAGTGTATACATTCATCCTCAAAGAGTTTCCCTACACACTCTACAAGTCTACATTCATCAAGAGTCAAAACACTCACTATTTTCTCACACGTTTATGCAAATTCAAATGTGGGAATGAGAGAATGAGAGAATGAGAGAGCGAGAGTGAGAGATGAAGAGAGAAAGAACTTAAATAAGTGTGAATTCCATTTTGAGACTTTGAAAGAGCTCAAGAATGTTCCCTTCCTACACAGTCACACACCACACAGTCTCGCATATACGCATAGAATTTCTTCAAGAAGCTGTTAAGAAGAAACTTGCTAGTTTCTCCTTTCTGACTCTCATCTCATCAAATAGTGATTTCATGTACGTACATTTCCTACTACACACATGACCTCCAAATCCTTCTCCACTTCCTCCGACGACCCACATCTGGAAACTCGAAACGAAACCGAAAAAACGTCTACATTGCTTTTATACACTGAATGCAGATACAAAGACAGTGAGAGGGAGAGCGAGAGAGAGATGAAAGTAGAAAGAGAAAGTGGAAACAAATCGAATATTAAATTGGGATCCGTGTGAGTTGATAGATGAGTTGATGTTGGTTGGAGCAGAGTTGTGAGTTGTGAGTTGTGAGTTGTGACGGAAAGAAAGAGAACCCGCAAGATCTGCGAGGGAAAAATGGGGGTGAATGGTAAAAAACTATAGGAATGGAATAGTAAGGGAAAAAATTGGAGGAAGAGGAAGAAAAATAAAGAGAACAAGAAAGAGAAGAGGAAGAGAGAAGTTTTTGGAAACAAAACTATCTGCTTGAGCGTCAACTCTTCTGAATTCAACCCTGACATAAAGAACAGGGAAAGTCACTCAACCTTTCACTCCTGTTGACCGGCAGACATTCCTCTTCTTGTCTATCAAACTGAAATAGATGAGACTTTTCCGGTAGAGAGAAAGAGTTTCTAAACACTTGACAGACTCTCTCACGTCCACGTCCACACACACACACAACTTACCTCTCACCTTTCTTCTTCCTCCCCATATGAAAAATCCGTGTCGACACCAGACTACAGGAATATAAAAAAATAGGAATAAAGGAAATTCTGCCCGGCACACGGAGAACTGAAAACTGAAACCACGCAGATCCACAGAATCTCTCCAATTCCTTTACAAGACGAACCAATTTCCTTTTCCCTTTTCACTTTTCCTCTCTCTCTCTCTCCATTTGCCTCGTTATTGATTGAAATCCATCAAATAATGTATGATAATAAATCCAACCTGTGAATCCTCATTAATATTTGACTATAGTCAGTTCCCCGCCGCCAATCTCGATTGAACTTTGACCTTCCCTCTCGCTCCTCTAGCAATTTACTAATTAATTAGTAAAAAGGAATTTCCAAGCTGCGAGTCTCTTTCTGAGCTCATCCGAAACTGAATGTGAATATTTATGAGATGAGATGGAATGAAAACAGAGATTTCCTTTTGTTGTTTTGCATTGTGAATTGGTGGATTGGGGGATTGGGGGATTGTAGATTGTGGATTGTGGATTGGGAGGAAAGAGAAAGAGGAAGGAAAAATTGGAAGAATCAAATGATGATAAGTAATGGATGAAGAGTTGAAGACCAAAGGCTAAAGACCAGAGAGTGACAGAATTACATATTATTATACAAAAGGGAAAGGGAAGGAGACGAGAGAAGAGAAAGTGGAAAGTCAATCGGTTCGGTGAGTTCACTTCACTTCCTGTTCGAATGAGAATGAGAAAGAAAAGATGAAGCTCTTTTGTGTGAGTGCGGCAAAATGGAATGCGTGAAGCTACATTTCTGTGGTGGTGTCAACTACGATAATAATAATAATGGAGCGGTGTGGAAGAGGATGAGAAGAAGCGGAGTTGGGTTATAAAAGAGCATATTTGAGCTCTCTGATGAAACGTCATGGATTCATCTAGTTCTAGTTCTAGTTCTAGTTCTATTTTGTTTAATGCAGTCTCTCTCTTACATTGTCAAACTGTGTCATATTCTATAGTCTACAAAAAGCAGACAGCAGACTGTCTACCCTGTTCATATCGTACATATAACTTTGTGTGTGTGTGTGATATCTATGATAATCTAACTTTCCCTGTGTGGTGTAAGCATGTACAAAATTTGTGAGCTGTGAATGGACTTCCTTTCAGTCCTTTCCCCAGCTATCATCATTGTGTCACACTAAATACGTACATCAAAAGGGGGGAAAGTAGTGAGCTCAAGCCAAGCAGCTCCATGTTCTATTATCATACTGGTGTCTGATACAATCTTCTGATCCGTAGATAATTCTATTTCAATTTTTGAATAGTCTCGAACCATCTCGTTTCCTTTTGACACAGTGACAGACTCAAAAGTTCCAAAAAACATTGACATTTCCCATGTACCTTCAGGCACATTGAGCGCCCTTCCGGATTTTTACTCCTCATGGAAATGTAGCTATTTTTTTCATTCATTATGATTATGACAGTCTATCATCTGCATTCCATTTTTTTAGTGTAACTATATCCAAAAGGAAAAACTGGTGGAATTATTATTATTATTATTATTATTATTATTATTATTATTATTATTATTATTATTATCATGAATGAAATTTACTGCCGTTGGATTTTCGGATAGAGTCATATGAATCGTGATCGGAAATTACACCGAAACCGAGATGCATACACATGGAGACATGGACAGACATGGGCGAATGAAAACCCAGCCAATTTCCTCTCGAGTTTTAAAGTGCATATACTTATACAGACGCTCCCATCAGTTCTCCCCCGTTTTCTCTTTACTCTTGAACTTTTCCATTCACCTCACCAGAAAAACCACCGCAAATTCTTACCACACTAACCGATATTTTCTCTATGTAGCCATATTTACGCTTTGACTTTTACCACAACCACAAAAAAAAAATTCCTCCTGAGGAGTCAAGGGAAACTTGTGTGAAAAGTTGGGAGGGAAATAAAAATAAAGAATATACTCATACGCTAGAAATCCCTACACGAAGAAAAAGAAGAAAACGAAGAAGAAGAAGAAGAAGAAGAAGAAGGAGAAGAAACTAACTAAGATGAAAGTTGAAAGTTTGACTTTACAAACACACAAGTACAAGTTTCACTTTTCCGCAATAGTTGGCTACTGAGATGAGAAACCAACCAACGCAAGTAAACCAATAAATTCCAGAATATCCAGATAAAAACTGGGAATGATGGTTTGGAATTGTGCCGTTTCACTTTGATAGTTTGATCACCGCCATTAAAACAACAGCATAATATGAAATGGGCCCACAGCCAGTAGTCAGTAGTCAGTTGTGGTCGTGGTCGTGATGTGGTCGTGGTCGTGGTAGCCAACAGAAGTAGCAGCTTGTGCCCATGAGAAATTCTACTGGCTATCTACATACAGAAAAATGAAACTAGACTAATGAAAATACCCACAGGGAAAGGGAGAGAGAGAAAGAGAGAGAGAGCTAGGAGAGGGGAATTTGTGTAAAGTGAAAATATAAGTAAGAGTCATAGTACATAATTCCCCATTTTTCTACCACAGTACCCAGTTTTTGTTTTTCCTTATTTGAAAGTAAAGTAAACGGGAGGAAAATTGGAGTAAAAAAAAGGGCACGTATGTATCTGTAATTCTGTATATGGAGAGGAAAATGAAAAATGAGCTATTTTACTTTTTAGAGGGAAAGTCGAGTGGAGAAAGTAGAAAGTAGAAAGTGTGCAAAGGCTTTCCACTTGCTGACTTTGACTGTTTCTCCCACTCTGTCTTTTTTTCTCCTCCCCCATCCATTCACTTGAAACCACCATCCCTCCATGTAATGTCGTATGTTTTGTAGTGTGTAGTGTGTAGAGTGTAGTGAGGAGTGAGGAGTGAGGAGCGAGAGGGGTATCATTCACAAACTGAGAGCAAAAAACTGTAACCATAGCAAACACCGAAAAAAAAAGTCTCAGGTCTTTAGTCTGTATTCTTTATTCTTCATGGTTCACCACCATTCAAATTGAAATTTGAAAGCTCGAAGCTTCTCCACCACTTTTTTCTTCTTCTTCTTTGTCTTTGTCTGTGTCTGTGTTTTCTCTGCCTACAGCCAAAAACCATGCAAACTGCAAGCCTTTTGTGTCTCTGTCTTTGAAATTAAAATGGCCATTTAAGGTGTTTCATCATGTGAGAAAGTAATGATATTCATATTCATATTCACACACACAAGGACAAGGAAATTCATATCATTACACAGTCAAATGTGGCACTTATTTCTCTCTTTTGACTACTCTCTCTATAAGAGGTAAAGATAAAGAGGTTTCAACTTTCACTCCGTGTGCGTATCAGACATTGAGAGGAGAAAACGTCCTGAAATCATTTCTATACATTACATTTCTCCCCTTTCGCACCACAAATTAATCTTTGTTCATCGTTAAATGAATACCATATATACAATAATGAATTATTTCAATTCACTAACGATAAGCTTTTCAAAGGGGCTTTACATTTAAATCCACTGGGAGCACAATCATTGTCAAATTGACGTTTTCAACATCACGGAAAGTGGAGAAGCTTTTGTAAATTGAATTCAAATGAATATTTACCATAAATCGGGATAACAATGTAGAGCTATAGGAGCAAGTACTTTCATTTCATTTTCATTCTTATCTATATCTTTATCTTTCTGACTTCATTTCCACAGTTTTCCCAAGATCTTCCAGTTCCAATGGATTAACGTTTTGGTGGGGAGAGAAAGAGAAAGAGAAGACTAAGTGTTTTCCATTTCAATTACTTTTGGGTTTACCCATCACAATATCAATGAGCAATGAGGCTAACAAACGTGTACACGTGTGTCTTGTAGCCCATCACCTTCTCTATTTCTCTTCCTTTCTCTTCAAACTAGATCACATCGTTATCGTTATCGTTAGCTCTGCGAGAAAAAAAACTGAAACCACACGAAAAGACAGAGAGCGAGAAAGTTCTTGTATTTGTATATGTCTGAACCAAATCTAAATCCAAATCTAAACTAAAGCCAAAATTCTTCAAGTCAAGTCAAGACAGTAGAAGAAAAAGTGAGGACGTCATGATGATGGTCTCATGTGTGACTGTAAACTGTAAAATTGTAAACTGTAAACTGTGACTTGGTCTCATGTAAACCAGTCAGACACAATTTTTTTCTGTTTCCTTCATGTTTTTTTTCCTTCCTCCGTCTGTGTTTCCACTTGCATTTCCTTCAATTTTCTTCCCTCTATTTCCCTGTGTATCAAGTGTGTATAAAGTTACATGTGGATACATATACATATATATTCATGTGTGGTGGTGGTGTTTTTGTTCACAAAATAAAACTTGTCCACACTTTGTCTGCAGTCAGAGAAATTACAGAGTTTGAAACGACAAGGAAAACATAAAGAAGAAGAAGAAAAAAATAGACAAACGACTGAAACGACACTCTCGTCAAGGCACACACTAAAAAAGGAAAAGGAAAGGGAATGCAATGTCACGGTCGTCCCGTCAACGAGTCACGAACAAGTTATCTTCTTTCTTTTTTTGTAAAAGGAAATCCACATATACACATTACACATACTAGTACATTTCCCTTTGGGGGGTGGGGGTGGGGGGCTTCAGAGCTCTCGGTTCAATTTGGAGGTTGAGTAAGTTCCAGTGACTCTTGTTATTCCATTGTCTATACAATCTACCTAAACAATTCTACAACTACAAACTATACAACTATCCTCGTATGTACGAATTGTACACAGAGGAAGAGAGAGAAAAATAGGATAAAGAATTCAAACTGGATTCAGTATTTTGAATATCGAGTTAGATTTCATTCAAAATGACAGTAACCAAGATGTAAAGTGAAACCCTCCAAACTTTCTTTACCCTTTTCCCCTCTTCGTATATCGTAAAACTCACTCTGTCATTCCAGAACTGACGACGACCGACCGACATTCGACATGGATATTGGACTTGAGTATCTGTAAATCTTTGTATTTTGTATTTTGTTTATTTATCCAGAGCAATTGATATGGCAAGTAAAGTAAGCAATTTCCCCACCGTTGGCGAGTGCAATTGTAGATTGTAAAGAAAACAAAATATCCAGAGCCTTTCCCTTTCTTTTACTTTTACTTTTTCTTTGAGGTTTGATGTTAGTAAACGAAATTGAATGTTGTATTTCGTATTTATATTTATATTTTTTTATATTTGCTTTGAAAATACAGGGAGAGCTTTGAAAGAGGATGAACGTTGATATTTTAATCGGTGGAGATTCCACGAGAGAAACAACAACAACATTTCCTTGTCAATATAGAAAACAGATTTCTTTTCAAACAGGGTCAGAAAAATGATATTTTTTATTTTGCCTTGTCTTCTGTGCAAAAAAAACTGTTACACAATTCTCAATTGTTTTTCTTTACATTTCATTTCATGCTCAAGTTCAATTTCGATTTGTTATTTTTTGATTTGGATAGGACTGTTTTTCAAAATTGAATATTACGAATACAGATATTTCTGATGAAAGTCCAAGTGGGTTTGAAAATGTTGGACCTGTGAACTAAAATTTGATTGGGCAATCACAAACTACTTGTTGCCAATTGCCAAGTCCAAAAGGACGACAGAAAATATGAAAGACTAATGTAATGATATAAGAATAATATCAAATTCCCTGAGGGTTTTGTCAAATTTGCAAAACCAAATCAGGGCACGGCGAAATAAAATAAAATATGTAAATGTAAAAATAAATGTACATGTCCTTTTCTCTATATTGTAACTTTGTAACTATTGTTTATTCTCAGTATGGAGAACACATCTGAATATGGGAGAGAGGGATCCAAACAATATTGACACTGTGTGAATGTGAATGTGAATACAAACATTTCATTTAATGAACTGTCAATAGATCCTATTTAAATATTTTAGTTCCGCTGTGTGAAGTATTGACTGGGTACAAACTGAAAATGTAAAATCCGACACACAAAATAGAGAAGGCACAAGGGAATTCAGAATCCTGACGATTAGTTTTTTGTATTTGCTCGCAGCCTGAGCCTGTATCAATAATGTAAATAATATATATGTAAGTATACACCAAAGAGAAAGAGGGACAATATGATCATCCCTTTCATGAAAAATGCGTACAAAAATTAATATTTCATATGCATACATAATTATCGTATGAATTATGTTGCATTTTAGATTTTAGCAGCTATAGAAAATTTGGGTTTGGTTTCTTTTCTATAGTATTTAGATTGTATGTGCAGTGGATACATTTGGGAAAGAACACACACGATGAGCATGAGAGAGAAATGATTAAACAAAATGATAATATGTGTACAGTAAATTTTATGGTATGGAGGGAAAAAACATGAGGTAGCTCTGACATATAAAGTACGTACATATCGATCCGCTTGATGACTTTGTCTGTCTCTTTACCTGCATGAGTAGATTGACGACGAGGACGACGACGATGACAATGATTCTTGAAGAGTCCAGTGCGTGAGTTTCTCCGAGGACAGCAAATACAGGGGGACAAGGAGCGTATTTGGAGAGTGGAGAGACAAGTAGAAAGCCTCTCGGGTGAAAGTGAAACGACCCGGGAATTTTTTTTATGAGAGTTGATGATGTTTGTTGATGTGAAGAATTTGGTACTTCACTGTTCACTGCAGTTTTTTTTTTTTGTATCTGTCTTCTTGTGTAAATACAACTTACACAATAAAAACAACAACAGCAGTAGCCTCAATCCAACTTTCTCCAACAAGAAATTAAAGAATTTCCTGTCGTACAGGTATTCTACGAATGTTGACAAAAAAAAAAACTTGTACTTTGTATCTTGAAGAAATATCTGTACAGATATTTCCCACTTTCACTCTGCAGATCTCCAGTATAGTTTTCCTTTCTTTTTCTTTTTCTTCACTTCTTGGCTCTAATTTAATTTGGTGCACACTTGGAATTTAAAAACGAGAGAGAGAGTCCCAATTATTTTTGAGACGCTTTTCTTTTTTCGTTGTTGTACAAAAACAACTTGTTATGAAACAATGTGTGGATGTATGAGGAAGATGAAAGATTTTTCGGTAAAGATGTCAAAAGTGCCTTTTGTTTTGTCACTTGTGTAATGTGTAATGAGTAGAGAGAAAGAGCATATGAAGGATTTGATTGGAGTGGAGAGATGTAGGATTCAGAGTTGTTATTCGGGCTAGAACTGACCCAATACTGCGAGGTAAAAGACGAATGACGGTTGGGGAAATATACTCGTGGTCGTGTGTGGGGCTAACTAACTATGACGCTATTGCAAACTATAGTTCCACAGAACTAGAACGCTGGCTGGGCATGGAGGTGAAAGTACAGACTGGAGATATCCGTACAGTATAGAATGGGACACACAAACTACAAACAAGTCTCAGCATACGTTTCCCTCGCTCTCTCTCTCTCTTTGGCAAAGGCAAAGAACCAGGGGCTCACTGGAAATCTCATGGGACCATCCAAAATGATCCATCCATTCATGCGCCTTATACTACTTCCTATTTTATCCATCCACACTACTTTTCTCTCTCTCTCTCTCTCTTTCTTCTTGCCTCATTGCTCTTCTATGCTCACCTGTCCTAATCGGACTCAATATGTTTATTTCACTCTTTTTATCCAGGTAAATAGACACCTTCCCACTTTTCTCCTCACTTTCACCAGATATTAATGGAATGTGTGTGTGTGAATTCTAACTATTTTTTAAAATTGTGGGAAGCAGGGGCTAATAAATTTTGCGTTGGAGTTGGACGAGTAAAATGTACTTTGTATCAATCAGTCTGTTGTATACGAATACAAATCCCATTTTTTATATCTACTCAGTACTCACCCTCTCCTCGTTTACAAATGTACGCCTACATTGGAATTGGTATGTAAACTTTACATACCAATTCCATTACAAGTTGTTGCTACACATATGAATAGCATTGTGAACCAGGTGAGGTAATATTTGATGTTGTGAAGTTAAATGTGGAATTAAATGGGGTGAAGAAAGGGATGAGTGCCGTTTGGGAGGATGAGCAGGAGAGCGTACGATATGGAGGGAGAAATGTGTGGAATATTTACCTTGTGCAGGTGCGTTATCCTAAACCATGAAGTGTAAACTGAGGTGGGATTATTGCTAGTTGAAAACTTTAACCAATACCCCGTACGTTCGGATTGTAATATATCCGGATGCTACAATTTTTGGAGACCTGAAAGGGTCATCAACTAAACAGAACAAAAAATGTATGAAGGTTTAATTTATTCATGTTCGTTCCGCGATCTTGCATTGCCCCGAGTCAGAATTTTGAAGGCGGCAAATCAAATGTCTGTGATGTGGAATTGTATTTTCTTTCGGATCAAGTCTTGATCAAGATTCTTCAATTTGGAATTCTGTTTTCTGTCGTGTCCTCGTGTCAATTACTGTCAAACTGTCAATCATCAATGATCAATCTGTTTTAAGTTTTCAACTTTAAAGTACAGAGATTCCTCATGGCTCCCATTCCAGTTCAGATGACCTCAGAAGAGGAAGAATTGTCAAAATCAATAGAGGCAATATCGAATTTACGAATTATTTCCGACAAGGTAAGTGACTTACCGTAATATTTTTAATATTGAATATTGACGTTCTCTAATAATGACATTTTTAAATGGCATATTATTTACGGATCTTTGAAATTACTGTAATGTCATTTTATTGTTACAGGATTTGCTCCAGTCACTGCATGAATTATCCAAATTGCCCAACGAAGAAAAGCTACATTTGAGCCCCAAAACGAGGAAGATGCATCAACTGGATTTGGTTTCACATATAGAATGTCAACAAATATCAGTGTAAGTATGTATATTTAATATATGAAATAGGGAAGTTTTTATGATGACTATGCTATGCTATTTCGATGTAATTTCTATTCTGGTGTATTCAGATTCAGTGTTTATTTGTTTCTTTTGTTGTTTTTTTTTTTTGAAATCGATGAACAGATGCAACGAATTTTTAGCTTCCTTCAGAGAAGCCAAACAAGGAGTGAATGAGCTTCATATGGAATTAGTCAACTTGAATGAAGTTTGTGAATCCATGGTGGAGAATTTATCGGCGAGTAAACAAAATTCGAGGAATCTAATTGATGAAATTGCTAAATTGGAAGGGGAAAGAAAAAAACTTGGTAGAGAAAGAGATTTAGCTCAAGCATATCTAAATGCTTTTCAGTTGAATGCTGAAGATTTGAAAATCCTTCGAGGATCATCAGATACGTCTGGGTCTGGTGATATTATTAGTCCAGAATTTTTTGCTGTGAGTTGTTTAATCAAATAAAATTTGTTACACATCTAAAATTATATTGTGTACGTGATATGATATTTAAACTGTAATGCTACTTTATTCGTTTTGTACAGGTGTTTGACAAAATTCAAAGGATTCAGTCACATGTTCAAGTTTTACTTAAAATTGGGCATCAAACAACAGCTGTTGAAATTATGGATCAAATGAGTTTGTTTCAAGTAAGATTTTCCTCCTTTTATGTATCATAATATGATAATAGATGAAGAGGTGGTCTTGTTTATCAGCATTCTGTTTTATGGTGGAAATAGGAAACGGCTCTAGAAAAAATCTACAGATGGGCACAAAATCATTGTAAAGCAGTTGAAAATCCCGAACTGGCTGATATTCTGAGCAAATCCTTGGCGTATCTACAAGTTAGACCCATGTTGCTCAAGTGAGTTAAGATTATTCTAAATTAAAGCACAATTGTATCGTACACAATCAATATTATTTTAATTATTTAAAGAGAGATAAAACGTTTATTTGTCACTTCAACACAACTGTTGTAGCCAAAATAGACTAAGCAATACAAACAAAATTCTTTACATATGTTCTCGTATTATCTGTTTTTGTAAGGTATGTCTTGGATGAATACTGTACGCATAGAAGAAGTTTAGTTGTTCGTAGTTTCATTGACGCCCTAACAGGAATTGGAAACATTAAAGGGATTGAGCTGATAGGTAAAAAATTCATGTATTTTTTAATTTTTACACACTAATCCCAGTACGTAGCGGCACTTTTTATTTTAATGATCCTATTTGGTCTAAATATGTAATGATGATTTATGCTTCCAGGTAGTACAGATCCAGCCAGATATGTGGGGGATATGTTAGCTTGGATTCATCAAAGTATTCCAAATGAAAAGGAAAATTTGGTTACTTTATTAAAATCCTGTGATAAAGTCGGTTAGTTGATTTGATAATTTTTTTTTTTAAAAAGTACAGTATCATGTTTATTCTGATATGTGAAATAATCTTTAATTTTAATACTTTTATAGAAATGACAGAGAAAATCAATACATCGTTGTCAACTATTCTTGATGGTATATGTCGTCCGTTTAATGTGAGAATGGAGCAAACCCTACTTAGTGGCCTGGATTGTATTATGATGAATAAGATTGATTTGCGTATCCAGTATTATGTTACAATCATTGAAGAGGTCAATAATAATAATAATATCATTATTATAAGATCACAATATAATTACATAAAAAAAATCCTGTTTTGCTGTACCTGTTTTAATTAAAAATGTACGCATGTTTTTATTTATGTTCTTCAGGTTATTCCTGGAAGTCAGCTTTTAGGAACACTACGAGAATTGGAAATACTGTGTCATCAGACATTTATTAATCAATTAAAAGTTCAGGTAAAAGCAGCATATGCAATTAAATACTGAGTATATACGGTAGATTTGTGAACGTTGTTATAATTTAAATTTTGAACTACTTTCAACGTTTAGGTTGCAGCTGAGATGGAGGGCTACCGGCCTCCAGGCCCTGATTTAACACCACCAACAAGCATCTCATCTCTATTGTCAATTCTTCATCAACTACTTCAAGAGTCCACACATTCTGCTGAGCAAATCCAGACACTCATGCATTTAGTTGTAACTCCGCTGGTAGGTCAAGTCAATAATATTGCAAGTCGGATGGGCTCACCCGACATGGGAGTGTATATGTGCAATTGTATGCATCAGATTAATCAATTTCTGGAGCCTTATCCACATGCTGGAGCCATTCACAAGGCTTTGAAAAGTCAAATTGAAACCCAGACAGATAGGTTATCCTCGGATCAAAGTAGCTGGCTAGTTGCTCAACTAGGGATCGGTCACATTTACACGATACTACATGAAAAAATTGATGAGCCATTATCAACTGTCCCAGGAATGGATGCATCCTCTTTGAAAATATTTGTTGTAAATTTTGCCTATACATACTCTAACAATGAGTATTATGCATATGTGAATCATGTTTAAAATCGAATTATTTACTTATTTCTCTTTCTTTGTTTCTATAATTTCCAGAATAAGATGGATACTTTAATAGTCGACCCAGACTCGGTGCTCTTGCCACAAATAATAAATATTGCAGACAAAGAAATTAAACGACAAATTCAAAAACAAAGCTTTAAAATCCTAGTGGTGATTTATCAAAAACTTTATGATGCCGTCTCGGATCCCAAAAATAAATACATTCCAGATTTGTTAGGCTTAAGTCCTGGGAAATTAGAAGAGTCTCTATGTGGACCATGAAATTTGTACTCATCCGTTTTTAATTAATTTATTATAATAAAAAATGTGCTTATATTCCTATTTGGAAAACGAATATAATTTTTTTTGTTCCTTCTCCTTTATTTCCATACACGACTTTCATTTCTCTCGAACGTATACATTTCACTATACAATTTACAATCTACTATACAATTTCCATTGCGAATCCATAAGTATATTTTTGTTCTGTTTACTTGATGACCCTTTCAGGTCTCCAAAAATTGTAGCATCCGGATATATTACAATCCGAACGTACGGGGTATTGGTTAAAGTTTTCAACTAGCAATAATCCCAACTCAGTTTACACTTCATGGTTTAGGATAATGCACCTGCACAAGGCTAAGTCTTCCACACATTTCCACATCCATATCCTACGCTCTCCTGCTCATCCTCCCAAACGGCACTCACCCATTTCTTCACCCCATTTAATTCCACATTTAACTTCACAACATCAAATTATATCTCACCTGGTTCACAATGTTATTACCAACATTTATCAATGATTGGAATTTCAAGTAGTCATGAAATTAACCTAGTTTAAGTGTACATTACTTTATTTAATTGATCGGATTATTCGCATGCATATTATGCGAGAGGGAACGGGGCACAGTGATAATTTCCACGGGCAACGTTTGTGATTGAGTATGTGAATAGTTGTGTACATGCCCACGTAAAATACTAGGAAATATAAGTAGATAAAGTTTATCTATACTTGATGAAATAAATTTAAAGTTAAATGATGATTGCGTTTATATTGGGATGTTTTGCTCAATTTTTCTTAAAATACTTTAACTATTTAATAATATGCGTGTTTATGCAAGTGAGTAACAAGATATTATAGAACAAATCCATTCAGCTTTTTTTGTGATTTAACATTTTATTTAACATTTTATTTTATACGTTCATTTTATCTAATGTTTATTCATTTCAATTGGTATTCAAGTAGCAAATAAATAGTTAACTAAGTAAATAAGGTCAATTGGAATACAAGTTCCTACTCGGGTTACTATGCAATTAGCAGTGTTCTGTATTTACACTCATTAAATTGTCAGTCAAAACTCTTGTCAGACACTTATTCTCGTATTCTCTTGAGGAGAAATTCCAACGATCAACGTATTCACTTGATACAAACCTATATTATTCTCTTTTTACATGCCAATAAACTCTTTTCTTATTCAATATTTATATTATACTAACGGCCATATTCTAGTTCGGGACTCTGACTTGGACTTATCTCAAAACTCAAAGAATTTTAGTTTCTTTTTTCATATACTTACATGTATAAATGACTTTTGCATTTTCTTAATTTTCACAGTTGATAAACCATTAAAGGTACTTTCATATTATCCTTTCTACAGGTCATATTTTCAACTCTGAGATCAAAACGAAATTTAATTTTCCAGTGCTTTAGTATATACCTATGTACATATCATAGTACCTTAGAATACAGCTCTCCAAGTTTATATAATACATACATACTCTAAAGGGAAATGATGAAATGTTAACAATGTCTCAACATGTAATATATTTCGATACTTATTTTTACTTATGTTTATAGAAACAGAAACCGTCTAAATAGTAAATAGTCGTGAAATACTCTCAATGCCAGTTTTCTCTGAGATTTCTTGTCTTTCATGAAATCTTAACAAAATTCAAAACTATAGCTAACAATAAGAGAGTACTTCAGAAAGCCTTTTTAAACGAGTAGTATTAGTATTGTAGTACAGAGTACATACAGAGTTTACAAAAATCTTGAGTGAAAACTCGTACAATTATTTTTATAAAAGCATGCACACAGTTTCCTTCGGAATTTTGTAAACTGAAGGTTTTTGAAAAAAGTCTATATTCAAAGTCTCTTGTGATTGTAGTGAGGAGTTGTACATGTCCTGAATATGAACACACATTTATAGCAGTTAAAATTACTGACAGTATCTAATTATAGTAAGTGTGTAGAGTCGTCTACAATTTGTGTATAGCAAAAACCGGATTAATTAAGTATTGCATGTGGTACTAAAACAAAAATTGTGACTACCCCAGCGTATAAGTCAAACCCCGCCAGATGGCTCTTGTCTTAATAGTAATAGTTGGGACGAGGCCTCAAAATATGAGGCCTCAAAAAACC
>JAIUND010001494.1:0-34510 GCA_034699125.1 Gisinianus flammeolus | reverse complement strand
GTATTGTACGAAGTTTGGTTCAATTCCTATACCATAAATTCTGAAGTTGCTGAAAGGTGATATTGTTGCTTATATATATGAATAAAATTTATGCAATAAATAAATTTACAATTAACCCTTTTTCCGTCTGCAAAGCGTACCTTTATGGAGACAATAACGTGGGAGTCTGGATGGATAAAGGGATCCACTAATAATTTTGCAAGCAGTTTTAGCCAATTGCTCCTTACATCCATCACTTTTGGCACGTTGAATAGCTGAGATTGACTCTTTTATAGTTATTTCGCATTCCGGAACGAATGATAAAGAGTTGTAGTCGAGGGTGCTCACATTCCCAATTTGAGTCGACTGGAAATAAGTACGCACACATCATTATTTTAAACTATGTGTAAGGAAATTAAAAGTGAACATGAAATGTATATGACACTTGACACGGGTAAGATAGGTTTATACAAGTGTAGAGTTATTATTGATCTATATACCGGATTGAAATTATTTCTTTGAGTGGTTCCATCAAAGTCTTTGGTGGTTGTAGCGGTTCCATCAGGAAATTGTCTTCGATGAACAATTGATGGTACATTTTCATCCTCTACCTATATACATAATATATTATATTTATTTATAAATGTGAATATGCAGAGCATAAAAGACATTACGATTATAAATGATTGTGGATGTGTATTAGCAAATTATCTTACCCCATCAGTGTTCACCGGAAGCCATTTTTTATGATTATTAATTTCATTTGACTGATTAGAGTCCGCATGAAGGATGATGACACGGATGGCAAGAAAAATTTGAACAGCAAGTAAACAGCCTAAAAATATGAAGATTTTTTTGTAATTGTGGAAGAACCTGGCAAAGTCATGATCCCTCGGATGTCTCGTTGCCATTGCTTCAATTTAAACATGGTAAGTATACCGTATAGTCATTTTAGGTTAATTTTCAACAAAAATAAAATAATAAAGACAATTAACAAAACACTGGATGATCTATTCCAAAGATTTGTTGTAATAAGAGAAACCCAAATAGGAATTTGGAAAATATAGTAAGCACCATAATAATAACACTCAAGTAAAAACTTTTGGATAACTATACATATATTGGTATTTGTATGTTTAGCGTGGTAGGTATTTCACTCGACAAACTATACTGACTGATTGTACTCAAATATTACATGATTTTTAACTTTTGTTGTCCGATTTTTCGGATTTTGATTCAAGTTTTTTTCGCGAGCCAAGTAGAAAGAAGCGGCTAAATGGATTTTTTGAACGGCATTTTCCAAAGCACAGAGAAATAAATTCACCGCAGTCTCAATTATTTGATTACTTCTTCTAATGTCAGTTAATTTACAATACCAAAACAACTAAGAAATTATATATCATGGATAACAATATAGAGCTAGAAAAAGTGTTAACTAAAGACGGTCATGAAGACTATGTTGAATATTTCATTTTCCCCCAACAAAAAGAATCAGAGGACATAAAGATCAAGAGTGTGCAAGATATTTTAGTAGAGTATAATGCAGCAATTCAATTGCTCACAAGTGATTATATTTGGCAAAAGGATAGCCTCGCTCTGCAAGTGCTTGATAATTTAGAAGAATATGATGAAAATGAAACCACAAGTGGAGACGAAAAGAGTAAAGAAATACTTTGTTTTCATGGAATCACTCGGTTCGGAGATAATATTGAAGATGAATGGTTCATTACATGGATTCTATTAGAGCTTACAAAAAAGTTTTCTGGTTGTGTTATTCGGTAAGATTTTATGATAAATATTACATATTTAGTTAGTACTATAATAGCTTTTGCAAGGACACGTGGATATTTAGTTTTTTAGTGAGAATGTAATATGATTTCTTATTACACAGAGTAATTGACAATGATGGAGAATTTTTACTAATTGAGGCAGCAGATCACTTACCTGAATGGGCTGAATCAGATTCAGCTTGTCAGCAAAGGGTATATATACTTTAATTCTATATTTCTGTATATAAACGTAAAAAAGTTGCAATTAGTATTTTTCTTAATGGACAACTTTTTTGTTATAGGTATACCTGTGTGATGGACAAGTTCATTTAATTCCGCTATCTGTGATACCATCCAGAGAATCATCAAACAAATCATCCCCTGCTTTAGCTAATGTACCCCCACGAATGGTGAATGCAATAGATGTTATCCGAAACCCTAATATGAAAACAATAGCATCGAAATCAGTTCAAGCTTCTATAAAAGAAAGGATTGGACAATATCCAGAAAAAACATTTAATAATTTCCAACATGCAAATATCATGTTACCACCCAAATTAGCAGCTATTCTTGCTCATAAACCAGACTTGATTGCTGCTGGAGTGAATGCATTTTACTATCGCGAGCCCATTGGACTAACTGTAAGCATAGTATAAATTATAGACAATTTTGTTGGATAACTAATAATTTACTAATTATTTAGTTATTAAACAAACGAAAAAATCTTTCCAAACTTTAATATAGGCTGTCAAGTTGATGAAAAATTTTAAGCCTGGGGATTGTTTAGTGAAAAACAGAGTTCGTTTTACCAAGTGTCTTTATGCAATGTTATCGAAACAAGACTTTCGACCTGATCCAAAAACTGGTTGGGGATTCCCACGACCAACTTCCTATGAATTTAAAGCTCATAGCTTAGGAGCAAAATTGGTACGTAAGTACATGGTGTAGTATTTCATATCATTGCAATGATATGAGGATAACCTCTATCCTAATTTTTATGCTTGCTGCTCAAGTACGTAATCATCCACTACTTTCTTAATTTCGTTAATAGACCATTGGATTTGAGATCCTTTTGTCACAGTCGGCGCCTCAATCATTAGTGGAGTCTGCTGGAGGGAGAGATCTAAAGGACTTGGAAACCTCAACTGGATGGTTAAGATATGTTGCGAGTCTTAAGAAAAATGGATATTTTAAAGAATTTCTTGCAGGATCTAAACCATACCAAGAATTAATAGAAAATGCTAAGACTTTCTACCGTGAAAGTGTGTTAGGACATAAAGAAAATGCAGATAGCGACAACAACTCAGATGCATCAGGCCAAATACTCTGGAAACTTTTCAAATCCATCGATTGTGATACAGACAAAATGAAAAAGAACAGTTCTAGTCTTCCTCCAGATGATGGTAAAAAATGAAAAAAAAATGAAAAAAAATGAATGCATGGGAAAATTATATATTGTGTTTAATTCAAGTCACAATCTTTCAAGACATTGATTATGAAAGGAAATTTTCATTGTTCGTGGGAAGATTTTGTAATATTTTGTCAATTTTTTTTAGATGACTCCTGGATGCAAATAGAAGCAGATAATTTTGATTCCATGCTCACAAAACATTTTCAAGTACCAGAAACTGCAAAGCCCGAAGATATACCAGAAAAATTAAAAGAATTTATAAAAAACATTTCAGATTTGGAAGGCATAGATCTGCCATCATCGTAAGCTTAAGATAATTTTATTTACAAAGAATACTGTATTGCAATGTATGAATAATACAAAGTTTATATGTATTGAGATGATGTTGTGTATTTGCAGCTCAAGGAAAAATGGGTTGGATAGTGAACAAACGCCAGGTTGTTCTTCTTCTGGTGATGGGAATCTAGATCCAATGGATTTTAGAGCAGATGATTTCGTTTCTGCCATGGACAAGTTACTCACAGGTATAACATTGATAATATAAATGAAGGCGATATTCTTTATAATGAAGGGATTATAAAATTAATTTTGTTCTTTTCATTCATTTCGCAGAACTTGGTAAACCAGATAATGATTGGGACGCAAGTGATGATGACAACTGTTTTAGTGATGAAGAAGCAACAGACGAGATAATGAAGAAGCATAGTTTCAAGAAAGATTCAAAAATTTATCAACTGATGCAAGAAATGGATAGTGAACTCGCAAGTACGGATGTGGGTAAAACTTTTTCTGCTGCATCCATCAAAACCGATGAGAATGGACAAGGCAACGATGAGGAGTTTGACGATGTCGAAAAATTTGAACCTGTGAATATTGATATTAATGCTCTTACGAATATGCTCAAGTCATTCCAGAGTCAAGAATTCCCTACAGGTCCTTCCGCCAATTTACTTAAAAGTGTTGGATTTGACATTAGTAAAGTGGCCGCCCCAAAATCCAAAGCCTCATCATCTGCTAAATCTAAGAAATAATTATCAGCTCTTCCAAATATAACATGTTTAGCTTTTCAACTTTCTCCTTTACTCTATACTTTTTCTCCATGTTTCAAGTGCCCGTTGTTTTCATGCCTAGTTTTCATGCCAATTGTTGCTTTCCACTTTTATTCAATAACTTGTGAGTTGGAGATTAGTAGTTTGTTTCAGTGTAATTTTATTGAAATGACTTTACTACATGACAGCTCAACAAAGGTAAATAAAATTTAAACTGTGAATACATATTAATAATATTATATAGATAATAATTGTAAATTTGTAATATAATTTCATTCTTAATCACATTGAGTATATATGTAAATTTGTTGCAAATACAGACAATGGATGTTTCATTTTTTGTATCAATATATATTATTATATACATGTGTATGTATGCATGTATCAACTAATAATCCTTATAATAAATAAATGTATTTACGTCGTCATTTATATACTCTTACTGATTTTCTCACATAGTTTTTTCATTCATAATATGGCTAATCATCATCATATATATGTATTTATATATACATATATTAAATACAGTGTCTATACTTTACCTATCAATAAGTCTATTCGTCTACTAGTCGTAATTATATTGTAATTGTAAATCATCTCTCAATAACATAATTATTAATAAATTAAAGAGAGCGTCAGATAGAAATATTTTTTTTATAGAGAGAAAACGAGATTCTAAAATTGTTGCTTATACAGTTCGTTTTATTTTGTTCCGTTTGTATTACCGACATTCAACTTGTGCACTGACTGACTTTGACAAGAAGACGATTTCTCACATGAGACTGAATCCTAATATGTATATTATATTATCATAGTCCTATGTTTTTTTATATTGATCATATACAATACAGGTTATATTATTTATGTGTGAGAATTTTACACCGAGATTTTTCTTTTATTGTTGCGTTGTATGCAGACTTGTATTTGTTGTTATTTGTTATAGATAATGATGAAGAATGTGCGGAACGGAATCCACCATGGTTTTTTGTTTATCTTACAATATAATCATAATAATATCATGTCTATATATTTCTTCTTTGCTCTAGAGCTACCCAACTTGTAAAACACAAGTAGTCTTACTCGTAAACTAAACTAATATAATTAATAATACATTCTAGAATCCAACTCTACTCTTCAACTCACATACACACAGCCTTTTATATGTTTACATATATTATATATTCTTTTTATGTAAGTATACTTATCTTTACGGTACTAAATGTATGTACATCACTAATTGTTCTTGAAGTGTTGTATTGAATACAATGTATTCATAATCCTGTAATTTGCTTTTTAATATAATGGTAATTATAATATATATATATATTTCTTGGTACGTTCTTGTCATCAGTAGTTTTTTCTTCACATTGTACTAATAATAGGTCAGACAAGTTGTCCTCTTCATCTTCGCCTTTTTGGTAACTTAGTCGTCAAGTGCGCACATAAAAATGTACTTAAATATGTACTATTACAAGAACAAATAAACTATAGACAGACATAAAAATGCATTTCATATTAAGCACTTGAAAACTTGAAAATACGAAATAATAATAATAATAACACAATTCTTTCGATATTAGTAAATGCAAGATAGATTTTTAAACAAATAGTATACACCAATTGTATACTTAAATATTTTATACGTATTTAAGTAGCTGCATTGAAAGCTGTCAAGATAGTTTGCTAAGGTAGCTCACAACTTAAATTAAATATAAAATATGAGAACATTTGTTCCTAATCTTTCTAATATGATTTAAATATACAGAATTAAAGTGTATCATCCATCGTGATGAGTTAGACAAAAATAATAATTATTCCTACTGTATAAATCTGACTTGACAACCATGTTTCTTGTAGTTTGTAATTTAAATATATATATACATAGGAAATTCTATCCGTTATCATGTCTCTGTATTAGAGTATAAATAAATTTACCTTTATATTTTTGTAAATTATTCAAATAAAACTAATCAACTAGAGTTCAATAAAGTATCATAGGTTTACTTACATGTCTTAAACCCTACCTAACTGGTAAATACGAAACACATATTACATTTAGTTTATCTTGACAATGTCAAGATGACATATTATGTCATTATTATGGCAAGTTTGAATATTTATAACTAGATTCATGTACGAGGTTTCCTTTTTTTCATAAATATTACCTACTTATATATATTATATGTATTTAGTGCGTCGTACTTACATTATTGTATTAAAATGTACACTGAGTTTTTTTTATATATCAACTGCCTCAATTGCGGCCAGTACGTACAATATTATCATTTTGTATACATAATATTTATATAATGTTTCCTTCTTTGTCAAAAAAGACGTCGCACCTCTAAGAATATTTTTCTATGATACTATGATATTCGACTGTTTCATTCGACTTTTGAGTATTATCAGAGTTTCATTGTGAGACTCACATTTCATAAAAATATTAAGACGACAAAGAGAAAGAACACAAGAACAAAAAAAGCATGCTCCTAAACAAATATATTCATAATTTATAGCATAACACAAGTAGATATATATCTATTATAATAATAATAGTAATAATAATAAATGATTAGGTAATTTGTTTTGTACCTACAAAATATTAGATAACATGTATGTAGTAGCAGCATTGTTTTCCACTCATTTCAGAGCTCCGTGTAAGACTACAATTGTCATTACTCAACAATAAATATAATATATAATAATGCTATTAATGAGTCATTCATAATATCCTAGCGACAGCTTAATATCTAGTATAATAGTGAGCATCAAAATCGAAAATTACATACAGCTCCGTTTCTGGTTTTCTTGTATAAATAATAACGCAATTATTTGTTCCATTTTTTGTTCGTAAATCTTATATATTACATCTATCTCACTTCTTATGACGTAAGCAATGCAATCCCATCATTAGTATTATAAATGGAAACGATTGTAATTCAATGGTGAATCGATAAAAAAAAGAGATTTTCGTTTAAATTATAGGTCATATACAATAATCCATATGACAAGTCTAATCATGTTCGTCTAATTGCTTGTGCTTACTATATATAATTGTTTGTCTACAAGTAGATGGTTTGTTCTGTTTTTTTGCTTTGAAATACAAACTATTAAATAGCATGTGAAAAAGAACACTGTAAAATCCACAATTCTTTTATGTCTTCTTGTTCGTGGTACTGACTTTTGTTGTTGAAAGGGTCTTCAGTAAGGTGTAAATCTATTGTACCCACTTCTATATACTGCGGTCTGAAAAGTCAAAAGATAACAATATTTGTATCAATATAATTATGTAACGTCCAGTCTACAGTGAGCAATACAATTCATGATATATTTCGAATGGCAGGGCTCTAAAATTTAGTTAAGAGTTGATCACTCACCCCATAGCCGGTAACAGGGCCAATATTATGGCTGGAAAGAAAAATTCAATAAGAACACGGTTATAATATAATAATAATAACTTCATTTATATAATACAAACCTCAGAATTATACTATATATATAGGTAAAGAATACCTGACATACCTATGCAGATACGTTTCCGGTACATTAAATTCTCTCCCATATCTATAATTATTGAAAAGGCAAAAGTAACAGTACAATAATTTAATATGGAAACTAGTATTTACGAATGACATATTTAATTCATAATATGTATGTCACATATCTCTTATTCATAATTTATGCAAATACAATTTCTTAATTATATCTAAGTAATTGTATTCTTTCTTACCCGGGAACAAAGCCAGCTACACTATGTGCTGGTTGAGCGGCGGCAGCTCCGGCATAAGCAGCCCTCGCTGCAGCCGCAGTGTATGTAGCTGCAGCAGCGTAAGATGCCTATAGAAAAAGTAAATTTTTAAGTTAAATGACATATTTACAATCAACCCTTCAATATAGATCAGTATTCATCCAAGACACTTTCAAAGTGAAACTATGTGTGTACAATGACATAGCGAGTACTTCTGCCCATTCGTTTCTCAACTTGAGATTAAGGATTAGAGCTTATATAGGATAATTTGAATTTGGGTGTCATAAACATGCAGTACCCTTGTCCCACTGTTTATATACAAAGTGGTGGTCGAAGTCAGTATCTTTTTACGGAACAAGGGTCCAAGGGTACGTTTTATGACACTCAAATCATCCTAGGTCTCTAATCCTCCCCAATCTCAAGTTGCGAAACGAATGGACAGTAAATCACCCCTTTAAACAAACTATCAATTTTCCATGTACCTCATAAGAAAGGTTTACAATGATAACTACTATTCAGATTACTGGCATACATCGCTCGGTTACTACCCAATAATTCTCAACTTCTGTGTGAACAGATAAATCAGAGAAGACTAATGTTGACATTGCACTTAATTTACTGCATATATATATCAAGACTTGTAGTGTAATCCTAGTTAACGAAAAGAAAATTGGACAATTCCATCCATGTTCAGGGGAAAAAAGTCTAACACCACTGACAGACTGATTCATCCGAAAATAAGTTCTTCCGATTCCAAACACTAAAAAAAACAACATCGACACTACAAACATCCTTCCATTAGCTAAAAAAGCAGAAAAATGTTCAATGCCAGTAACTGAATGGTGAGGCACTCAACAACTCAATAAAGTCCTTGCAATAGTTGTCAATCAAAAGCGTTTCCCTACATCTACTCTCAATAGCATCACATATATAAAGACGCCTAGACAACCCAACCCGTTAAGAACAACTCAACTGCGACCTGCGTCTGACTGACAGATTTCTTTTCATTTAGGTTTTCCTCCGTCTCTTTACACTATCTATGCCTATTTCTGTTCTTTTTGCAGTCCACTTTTTTTATGTCTACTAGGAAGCAGAAGACATATCCTCAACTTACTCGAGATATATACTATGAAACACAATACGGCGGTTCTCATATTACACTAAGTTCAGTGTAAAATCAGAATGGAGTGCTAATACGTATGTCGAGTCCGTGAACAGAGCCACCCGCTTAGTTCCTATTGAGTGCCCAAGAATTGAGGCAGTAGTGCAAACTGCAAATGGATTCGTTAACGTTCTTTTCATCTTTCATCACTCAATCTCGTATCTATGCAACGTTCTCCTTCCCCATCCTCCTCTATTTCTCTTGGCAATTATTCTAAGATTATAGCTAAAAGACTGTTAGTATATGGCATATACCTGGCCAATAACGTTACTATTGGCGTACAAACAACATACCATTGTAATATTTTATAGGAAAAGGAACTTCCACTGAGAACAAAGAACTTGTTGATTACTAATAATTACGTAAATAGGCACAAATTTTTTAAAATAGTACTGGCTGGTAGCATGTGGAGACTGTATACAATAATTGTACACCATTGAATGAAGTACATTCCGAATATTATAATGAATCTTTATTCAATCAATCGTTTTATGGATGTGGGCAAGACACCCTCTCAACATTATTAATGATTATACAGATAGTATAGTATAGTATAATTATTTCGCCATGGAAATCCAGTGATCTTTGCTCATTTAAATTTTGAGCCATATTTAATTATACCAAATGTACCACATGCATGCTATGAAAAGCAAGGCGCTATATAAAGATTGCTGTAACAAATTTCCCTCTACAGCATGCTGTCGAGGGAAATTTGTACAGTGGCCTTGATGAAAAGGTCTTCATAATGGTATGAAAAGTTTTGATTGGAAACCGAAACGTTTATTACATAAATAAATAATAACGATTGGAATTTGAATACAAAATAAATGAATGTCATATTTCAAATAATTTATTTGTAACTATTTATTTAATTAATTTGACTCAAATTCAAAGCAATTAAAATTCCCAATGCCATATAGATCACTTAATGTCAAAATTGCTATAAAATGTTTATTCAATTATTTTGCGTAGCCATTTTAATTTCGATCATTTTCAGTTCCCTACTATTTCGATACTTTAAAAAACCGAGAAGATCATCTATATTCACGAACGAACATCAGTACAACCAATTTAGTCAAGAGGCCAATTTAATTGATAAACTCAAAAGTGCATACAATCAACTAACTCTTGCCCGCCGAAAAATTGATGCTTTGGAGAGAGAAGTTTTGGAAGTTGATGAAGAGAACAATAGACTGCAAGCTTTAAATCGTAAACTGAATAGACGCTTAAGAAGAACAAAGGACGTACTTGCATCACACCAAGCAAATATTGTCAATCAGCTTTCCAAGTAAGTTATAAATGCTCAAATGTGCACCAAGTAGTTATAAGAATGACTTCTGTTCATATATACATGAAATGTTTTTTTTTTTTACATTACAGTCCTATAACACCGAATTCTTCAGGAGATCGAATAACAGATCTCTATGATAATATTCAACATTTTACGGAAACGGATGTAACGGAAAGTTCGGATGATAACTAATCATATCCACAGTATTGATTTAATAGTCGTAATTGAGTCTTAAAAGAGCTTTCAAGATCAGAATAAAATAATATTCGGTCTACACATATACATATTTACATATAAGTTTCTGTTACTAGAAAAATATGTCAATTCGCTTATTTTATAAACGTAATGAGTAGAACGAGATTATAATTATAACTATAACAAGCAACAATTTCAAAATTCAAAATCTTACTTGGACTCGAGGATCAGCAGCTGCCGTTGCTAAGAATGGATCATAATAGACGCCACTGTTTTTTTTCGCAAACAAAATAAAACAAAGAAACCCAAAATTAATTTCCAACCTTTCCATTGAAATCGTACTTTTGACTTTCTATCCATGATAACACGACGCCATGTCTTGCGTATTAGGAATAAATTACATATTAAGTCATGCTTAAATAAAAGTACTTGCACCCCATTCATGCATACAAAAGTTTTCATAACATAAAATATATGACATGATTATGGTTAAAGGTTAGACAAGAAAAAAATCGATTACAGCTGAACCATATCTCACCAGGAGCATTTCAAAAACAAAAACATAAGTAAGTATAAAGCAGTAATCTTACTTGGAGATCAGAAGGAGAATTCAGAAGTCAGGATTGTGGAACAGAGTCGCATTGTAACTACCTATTTACTACTACATATATAAATATGTGCACGCTATTTACACATAACATTGAAGGGAAAGCAAGAAAATTTTAAATAAAAGAGGAAAAGCAAATTTTGAAAAAGTTCAGAAATTTCATGATGTAGTAAGCAAGTCATTAGTTTTATTACAAAGAATCAACCGAATCAAAATAATAGACAAAATTGAACATAGAGTATACATACACTGATTGAAAAAGAGAGGGGTAATATAAAATGCTATTCGCACTATAATGAAAACAAGGTAATAATAATAATTATGGTTACTTTTGTGCAAAGTACTACTACAGAAAAAAAACTTGTTATTCAGTAAAATAAAAATTAATTGGCTCAAGATAGTATAGAAAAATATTTTACTCCAGACATATCTGGAATATCCTTAATAAAATTAGGATGGTGCGTTAAAAATCAAAACTTGTGGAGCATCATCCTTCCCCTGATAATAATAAAAAAAGCTTGATATTCTTAAACAATTTCAGTGAGGTCGTTTCCCATGCAAAACATTGCTGTATGTAGATTAGATTTTTACAAAGCATTTGGTTACAAGTTTTTCATATGTCCAAGGCATCATATTTTATGTACATATAGAATCACTCTTTGTGAAATAATCATTTAGCGGTGACAAACAAAAAATACCGCATTTCTACTACTAAAGAAAACTACTACTTAAACCAAGTAACAGTTAAAAATTATAATTATCACTTACGGTCCTATCCCATGCAAGCCGGCTGCATTCAAATTTGAAAATGATGACTGGCGAGCTACAGCAGCAGCGATGGCTATACAAATTGAAAATTTTTATTATTAAAAGTTTAAAAGTTATATTATGTGATGAATTAGTGCAAGACATATTCAACTTTTAATTTAATTAAACTTTTAATAACGTATAAATATACATACAATGTATACATTAACATTTTAAATTGATTCACTCATATCGTAGTCGCCATTAAATTATAAATACATAAGTATCCAACCTGCAGCTGATCCGTTATTAGCAACTAAGGGTGACTGGTGATGAGTTGCTACTGTTGTGATACGATGTCCCAGGCCTCGTGGTATCAGACCTGTTCCTCGTATTGCTCCCACTACTCCATTGAACAAGAGACAAACACAATGTTGGTGAGCAGTCCAAGTGCAAGAAGAAATCCGATAAGTAACATCCATAACATGGTAGTGACATGAAGTCAACGATTTTCCCCAAATTCCACGTGATCAACAAGAAGAAATTTCACAGCCATCGATCGTAAACCATCCAAAAGAACATCCGAGCATTCCAATAAAAAAGGACGATGAGGACGGTGAAAGATTTTTTTTTTGTATTTGATGTGTGAAAACAAGGCGCAAGAAACGAAAAGACAAAAACAAAAAAAGTTACATACATATCATACTATAGTTGTCACTTCCCCATCACCAAATTTTTTACATTCCCTTTTCATATCAATCAAACAATTTCTATTTTCAACAAAAGGTAAAAAAATCGTTTTAGTAAACTGAACTAACGACTGAATCAAACAATGTATTAAATTATGAGTGTAAGAGAGAGAGAGAGTTATAATAAGCCGTAAAAGTAACGATAGTTTCTGTGGTATATTGAAAAGTATTAAAGCCATTAATTTCCAAAAGAAGAAGACTAATAAATACAAGGGAAGAATGTGGAACGAAACATTAATTGAGATAATTTTTACATTAAACATTTTGTCCAACTGACCATTTGCAATTCCAGCTGCTAGCGGTTTCTTGGTTTGAACACGGGCTGTTGCATTATTCACCTAGAGTGACACAAAAGAACGGGTTAACATTCATTTCGACACACGACATGCAAGATGCGATTTACTTTGATATCAAAAATACATTATTCATACACTCTATATAATGTACTATGTTCTTGCATCACAGACGCTCTCTCTGTATACAGAGTCACCGATGGGATTACCACAATGTAGCATCAAACACATATATACAAAACAACAAGTTGGAGGAAGGGTAAATTAAATTAACTCTCAAGTGGTTGAAAACATACAATAAGTAACTTGACACTTTACTTCTACAAAGATAATCCCAACTCAGTAATCTATATACAAGTGAGGCTGGATTCTTATGCTATACACATTCCCTTTATCATTCTTTAGAAAAAAAAATAGTATAAAAAAACTATTAAATATTACAAACACAATCACAAAAGTTCTTTCACATGAGCAGCAGAGCCATACCAAATTCCAAAAAACTCACGTATTATTGGTTATTTGTTTTGAGCTTTCACAAGAGAAAGTTGAAGCAAAGCTGAAAAAGCAGAATATATATACCAACTAACTACTCACGCAGAATTGAACAATATAGTATGATAGTATATATGTAAAGAGAAAGCACGCTAGGAACACTAGAAATACAAACTACTCGTATTACTTATTCACTGAATAGGTCACGTGAATACGTGCATACACAGTAACACTAATAACAGACACAGTCGTAGTAGCAGTAATACTACTGCTTTGTTCTAGTATATCGTGTGTTTACTTTAGTAAATCCACAAGAAAACCCAAAATCAAATAATGAAGATGTCACATTATTATCTTACGAGTTTCAATCCCATTCTCATTTAATTATCAGTCTCCACCACCACAATTGAAATAATATTGCTTTGGTACTCGTACATATGTAAAAGATAAATCATAGAGTACGTAAATGAAGTGTGTATTTATATTAACAGTATAAATGACAAATGTACATTTTTGTAACAAACAACTTTTACAAGTTTTCTCACAGCTCAAACTAAAAATTATTCGTGTTTTCCAATCACCGTTCATTCAGCATGACTATATAGATATACATATATAATAATTACTTGAAGTAGGTAAATCCAATATTACTTTACATGTATAAGTATTTACTTTATGGCTTTGAAAATGCATACACAAGTGTAGATAATAATAATAATAATGATATCATACCGAACAATATTCAATAACAGGACTACATCAATTCACTATGTTTGTATGTAAACATATATATATATATATATAGGCAGCTGGTAGATAGATATAGAGATAGATCAACAATTTAATATGATCTGGTTATTAGAAAATGTACAAAGCAGGTGCAAAATTATGTACAGTATATTTTTTGCGTAAATACAATATTAATGTCTGAATGTAATATCAAAGCGCAGAAAGTTGAACTACGAAAGAAACAACTGAGACTTATAGAGTTTGGCGACAACATTGATCAGTTCAACCAACCAACTAGCCAGAGTTAACAATAGTCACCAATTTAAGAAAACAAAACAAAACAAATTATTTAAAAGTCGTTCAAAACCCGTATAAAGGTGTACCCGAGCACAATTGGCAAACCAATTAAGTCGGAAGGACAGAAACAGACAGAGAGTAAAAAAAAACCCCACATCATCATCAGAGGAGCAGCAGCATCATCACCACAATAGACAGGTGCAAATCTAAGAACTTCAACAATCCATTAAAGTGTACTTTCCGCTTTGTGTACTCATTACTCATACAGCACAGTCTAAATTAGCACAATCATGTAATTTATAAGGAAAAGAGGCAAACACCATAAACCAATTCCATACCTCATGTTAACTAAAGTCAATTGTTACACATTCTTTTACGTTTGATTTTCAACAGCCATTAGAGTTTTGTTTTTGACCAACAATGCAATGAAAATTTTACGTGTTCTCTATTATACAACCCACCCTCCCCAAAATATACTACAAATATTATCCACTGAAACCGTTACACTATGCATATGGTTACGGTGGCATATTTTACTTACGTGGGAATCAATGCAAAATCTGGAAATTAGAGTTTCTTGCTAATTTTGAGTGAGAGTAAAAGTGAAAGTATTTGGCCTTATAAACTGAGTGACATTTTAAATAAAATTTAAAATTTAGTGAAAATCATAAGTTTGTGAAATGAGAAAAAACCATATTAATTTGACCCGTAGGGTTGTACACACACAATTACAATTTAGCACAAGCAAGACACAATAGAGTTGACTCAACTCACAATTAATTGATGAAGGAAAAAAGGCGAAACTACTATTCGTACGTTATTTAAAAGCCATGGATGAAGAAAATATCTCAGGAGAATCTATAATAATTTCAAAAAATTCCAAGAACCGTGGAAACATGCACAACATGGTACATCGCACGGACGGAATAAATCAACTTTTACAAAGCAATCATAATATGAAATTTAGCAACTATAGACATAGCTGTCATCCACCAACGCCTTCGATTTACCACCAAAATATACTCCCATGTCCGACCTAAAAAACTCAACTAACAATCACTGTAATACGAACGAGTGAAACTCATCCAATCTGCCAAAGGCTGTGAATTCAGACACAGAATGGAGAATAATGATAAGAAAGAAGTTGTACAATGTAAAACTATAGACTCGGAATGCAAGAAAGATAAAAATAAAATATGTATCTATTATCAGTGTACTCACAACGATTCTGTATATACACTGAATTACAGTATATATTATACTAAACAAAAATATCTGTACACGGGAGTTGTGGAAAATTGAGAGCATAGTCGTAATAATATTGTAGGGGAAACCAGAGCCATGCAATACTGGGTTTTATCTAGGAAATGACACAGAAAATACGGCGTATAAGATTGTATACTAATAACTGCTCTATACAGATGCACACGAAAAAAAGGAAATTACAATTGAGTTACAAAACTAGAATACAGAGACAATAACACAATAACAAATCTAAACTATACGTATACAAAGTACATAAACACGTACACACTGACATTATTTAATCGGGAAAAAACCCGAAAGTTGACCAAGAAAACTACTCTGAGGCTAAAGTAAATTAAGTATTACGGGAAGTTATATGAATGAAAAAAAAGAGAAAAGAATAAAAGACACAAGTTAAAAGAAGCTTTTGTGTGCTTTTCCGTTTTTTCCGTATGAAAATGTATGAGCATGCTACGAGTGTGTTGGAAGAAACTGATGAAAGTCTTTTCTGTAACTAGTAGCTGGTGTACAAGTTTCATCTTCATCATCGATCTGTTTCTTCCTCCTGCAGCATACAACACTTACACACACACACATATATGCACATAACCATACTCCGGCTATTATACAATAGTTATTCGAGCCAGTAGAGCCAAAATTTTATTTAGATTTCATGTGAAGTCACTATCCTAGTCTACCGGTGGCATCTAAAATGCAAAACAGACGCTAGTCACTACTAATCGCAAATATATATTACAGTTCATCCACGGCTCTCATTTTATAATATTATCCAGCCCATGACAAGCAAAAACCGTCTAACCCAAACTCATTACTCTGGCAGCAACAACCAGTTCTACAATTCTCACCATGTACAAAACTTTCCCAGTCCGCATTGAAGCAAGCTGCAGAGTAAACAAACACATGAACTAGGACTAGGAGTAACTAAACTACACAATAGTTTGTATACAAAGAATGTGTACAACCCGAATGCAAAGGTTCTCGGCTGTATTCGTATATGACTAGCTCCCACATTAACATTCGTAGACATGTGCAACTACAAAATTTCCACCCAAAAATTACCAACAACAAAAAACTAACAATTTTTTGCACTCAATTTTTTAAGCTACGAAAGTAAATTTGTAGTAGCACATCTCTAACCCAGTAGTTGCATTGATTAAAAGTAACTATAGAAACTATGTATACTATCGATAACACTTTACTGAGAACGAGCAAAGGCAACAAAAAACGTCAACGCATTTTTTCCATTACAAGTTTCCATTTTCATTATCGCATAGCTCACGAATTTGTCCCTGAACGCAAATTTTTAAACTCACAATGGCCTTTAAAAAATTTGAAATACTTTTTTAAACATGATGTCGACCATCATGCATCCATCATGAACAAATCTCATGCTCACAAGTTTTTCAATTTGATTATAAAAAGTAGGAGCAAAAATAAAAGCAAAAATTTTCAGTGTAGTGAAACAAGGCGATCCTAAATCATGTTCACGTGACTCAATAGTTGTGTTATAAAACTGACAAAACCAATAGGTACATACATGGGATGCAGATGGAATACTTCTATTTTATTACAAGGTAGTATTTCTTTTTGTTTCCGTATCAACCAACTTAATTTTAACTTTAAGGTTTACTTGCAAGTGTCTAGCAATAAATAGTAACGAGTTTTATTTCATAGAAATGAAGTGACTTTAAATTATATACACGAGCAGAAAATTAGAATTTTTTTTGTGTGTTCATAGATTATTATTAAATGAACGTTTGCACAAAATCGCTAAGAAGTAACCTCATTTATAATCTCTGATTCACAAAAAAAACAACAAAAAAAAAACAAGTTTATTATTGACATGACAGAGCATCGCATTGCATTTTGAAGGAAATCGTGCCGCATTAGAATCACCATCAAACAAATCATTAAAACTTATCATCAATTGTATATAAGTACGAACTCGGTTGCACATGACACTTTATGGGCATCTATAAACGTATAGATTTGTAAACTAAATGATTTTCACTCAAGTTTCCCAAGAGAAGAAAAAAAACTTATTCAAACATGTTTTTTTCCATTCCTAGAGAGAAATAGAAGTAAATAGATAGAGAAAAAAGAGGATGTTGAAGAGCAATACAACACTGCAGTTATTGACTTACACAAAATAGCGAAATTTTTGATTCCATGGCAAACTCTTGAACCAGGGCTCCTGCTGGATGGATCAACGAAACCAAAAGGCCCCTGTAACTTTCCATGATCACCATCATCGTGAAAACACATTTCTGGTTGATGTGTGAGAGTGACTGTTGACGACGAAGAACTACAGCGATAACATCCCCTGCCCCTGTTTTTTTCATAATCATTTACAATGAATCTGAACAAAGGTTTTACATGATCACTGAGGTTCAGGAAAGGATAAACGGTGTATTTTGTGTGTTTGTTTATACGGTGGACAATTACAATTCTTCGCATTGTAACAACAGATTCCTTACAAAACACTGGAAATATAATTATCATTTTCGTTATACAATACACGTTATCTTCGAATTGTCCAATATTGTTTGGTAGAAAACAAAACAAATTAATCTTAAGGAAACTTTACGAGCTAAATGTATAAATTCAAGAATAAACAGGTAAAGCCCTACTACATAGGGTCAATAATACAAAATTTCATTGCTTTTTTAAAAAGGAAAAATAGATTGCTTTATCTATAGACATATATAGAGTAAAATCATCCGAATCAAACATATCAAATCAATCAAATCAATGCTTATGACATTCCCTTACAAAACATAAAAGTCAAACAATATATAAAATAGATAACATATCATATATCTATGAAATTTTGTCAGCATAGTCTTGTGAAGAAAAGGATGAGAAAGAAAAATAGAAATCTGTCGATTCCCTGGATAATGGTTAAAAGGAAAGGGGACTGAGTTTAGAATCTTCTACATTTGTTCGAAACTCAACTAAAAAAATCTGAGCCAAAGAAGAATAAAAATAGAACACGGAGTTTCTCATCAAGAGGAGGAAATAGGACTCTATCTACAGGATTACAACCTATGACTAAACTCATTCAAGAGTAACTTTCTTTTGGTCAGCAAGGAAAATCAGTAATTCTTCCCCGTTTCAAGCCAATTCAATTTCTACGGGCCAATTCAATAGTGAATAGAGGTAGATACAAGAAAGTTTGCCAAATTTGATTTATCACTACATGTTTATATATCATTGATGGATGATATGTAGATGGCAAGAGAACGGTACAAAAGGGATACAAAATCTTGTGTTTAGGTAATCATACAAGAGAATTTGAGTGAAATGTAAATGAGGACAGAAGGAATTCAATCGGTGAGATGAATACACTGAAAGGCTAGGTGTAAATTCAATTATTTAAAAAACTATCGATTTGCCTAGAAATACACATAAAGTAAATCAAAGAGGTAACATAACTCAGTTTTGATATTTCATACAGTATGACAAGCACAATCATACAAAGTGCTCAAGGGTTTTTAGTCGATTGAAGAATAGTAGTTCAGAGTAAGTAATGTAACAAGTGTATTCTAATTGCAAATATATGTTATACACATATATATTTTGTTTATATATATATACACATATAACTCATTTATTTACAGGACAGCAGTTGATGCAATGAATAAAAGACAATCAGCGAAAATACAGGAGGCAAATCCAATCCCAATTTCGGATTTTTAACCGTAGTGAAGCAAGAGCAGCCAATAAATGTAACCGAGCTGTGACAATAGACTTATTAATTATTGTGTGTGTAAAATTAAATATTATTTAAATATTGAATGATAGTAGTTGCAGACATACACAAACCTAAACACCAGTCACACACATACATAGTTTCTCTCGTCATCTCGAGAGTGAAACTTTAAACCTGATCAACGTGTTCCTCCACTAAATCTCAAGTTAACCATCAAATAAGTACATACACCACACGCAATACTATTATTAATGATTAAGTACAAAGTAAAAGAGCAACTGAATATATTAAATAGACTGCAAAAGTAATTCTACTTATTTTTATTACCGCACTGAATAAAAATAAACCCCTCATTATTTTATTTCATCCACTCTTAGAACATACATACTTTTATACAACTAGCTCGTGCCATTTACAATTGTATATAGTTTAGTAATTAACTTTCTTTTTCTAGTGCACAAGAGCATAAATATTGTATTTCACACTTAATTAATCACTTGCTTCGCACATATTACGCAAGACAAGTCCGTTTAGGGCCGGGTTGAAGCCTGAATTGTGTGATTCCGTTTTTTAAATGATTATACTATATTATTAAATCCGTACTGTATGAACAGGTACTATGAAACCAGTCTTGATTAAATTCACAATTTGCATACTTTGGACGCATTACTTTCTTAGTCGTACACGGCAAACGAACTAGCAACTACGAAAAATTTGAATGAGGAAATCACGAATAATTTTGAATATTAGACATATGACAAAACGTTTCGAAAGTACTGAAAATGGTTTAAAATTCGAATGTATCTATTCATAACACAAATACTCAAAACGTGTCCTATATACAGGGACCTTACTTCACGAGTCATGACATACGTTTTACTATAGTACTTTGTACTGACATTTCAAATTAGAGCATGGGGGGCGAGGGCCCGAATCAATTTATGAAGTGAAATTTAAGTAAAAGCTAAATAAGGGGGGGGGGGTGTCAAAGGGTTTAATAGCTAATTTTGAACTAGGCATAAATATCACAGTTGTAGAAAAGTTAAATCATTGTTATTCCAGTACAACTCTGAAAAAAATTTCAAAAAAATTCTATAACATGGCCTGTTCAAATTCTCTGTGAGCCCAGGAGTGTCAATACAAGAAAGCGTGGCACACAGACCACCGGATAAAGTAAATTAGATAATTATATACTTAAAATACATTTATATATACACATATACATACAAATAAATAAATCTGTGAATTTAAACATATGTAAACGATGACACGGCATGTCCAGTGAGTATACAGTAAAGACAGCAACCAGCGAGAATTGCAGCCATATCACATTTAGTATAATGGCACATGCCAATTAAAGGTAACAAAGCCGAATAATAATGAACGTACACCGATAATGAACGTACAATGTACTACATCGTCATAGGTTAACGGGGTGTAGAAGACAAGATGGGTATGGAGTGAAAAGATTCACTAAAATACACACGAATTCACTTATTAGTCGGAAGTCAAGTGTTCAACTTTTAGCGTCAGTATTTTTAGCTTATGTAATAAATAAAATATAAATTTCAACTAAAAAATCATCTTAACTAAGCGAGATTAGTACAGTACTTTCTGCACATTGTGTAAGCAACAAAAAAACGTTTAGGAGCATATAGCAACAGACAGATAGAGAAAGATATAAAGAGAAAGAGAGCGACGAAAAAGACAGAAAAATAGAAGTAGTATGTAAAGTTTTGAATTGATATACCATCGAATATAGGCATCTCATCGCACGGTAAGCGTGAGATGAGCGCCTGTTCGACATTATATACAAATATATATTTTATATGGATCATCTTTTCCTCAGTAATAGGTTACAAAAAAATGATTTTACAAACGTGATTCCCCACTATTCTTGTGGAAAATAATACGCCTTTTCTCAAGTAGCCAAATCGGACCAAAATGTTTCATTTTCATTGTTTCTCTATGAGCAGAAAATGTCAACAAAATGTCTTTAAGACTTATTAGGAAGTGTAGAAATGCTAAATAAGTTCAGTTAAGTTACGGTAATCCCCTTTGGGCCGTTTTTTGGCTACTAGAAAAAAAACATATCCCACAGAGAGAGAAAGAAGCATGTTTTACTGAGGGGAAAAATATAGGTCCTATATTATATATATATTTATGAGTATAAATATGTAAAAAAATACATGTGAACGGCATGCACACCTCAATTTTGCGCCCTTCTACCACAGTGCCATGAAGTTTTTCGCGTGCTCGCTCCGCATCAGTACAATTGGCGAATGTTACGAAACCAAAACCCTATACAAAAAGTCAAGGGGGAACAAGTCAGTCATTTGCCATTCACATTATCAGTATCAACAACATCATAATTATCATTTACAAATCATCTCTCATTCAATCGAAGAAATCAATCTGAGACTAAAAGTTATTTTAGCTTTTGAATTGCAATGAAATCCGATTTTTTGTTTTATAATAATTTGTTTTCTGTTTGAAATATTTCAACTTCCTAAAACCTAAAATTATAAAGAAAAAAACTATTATCTTGTCTTCTGTAGTCCTTAGTTTGTTATATAAATCATGTTCATACAAGGGATGGTCAAAAGTTAAGTCTCTATAATATTCTTCACAAAATTCGTTTACAAATACTAGGTTAAATTCTTACCTTGGATCCACGCTCATTGAAAATAATCTCCACATCCAAAATCGCCCCAAATGGCTGTAAAAAGAACATGAAAATTATCAATATTTTGAAGGTTGTACTTTGTACTTGAGTGCTTTGAACATTTCAAATGCACCCATATGTTTTGCTTGCGAGTAAGAAAGTCCCATCCAGCAAATTATTGATCTCTGTTCTATCGTATATTCAGCATACGAATTATAATAACAAATTAAAAACAATCCCTTCTTTATCATGGACGCTTGCTGCACACATATTATTATGCCCAAATACATTTCCCTCCTCCAATATTATCCAAAGATTGATCTGTACAAATTTGTGCATACATAGTTTTAAAAAATATACCATTTGCAGAATGAAACTTTTCTGTTAGACAATCACCTATAATACATAATGTTAGCTTTGCAAATCTACCCATCTACTTGCATAGTACGAAAGAAAAGTACAAAAACGTATTTTTTCATCTTATCATGGCAAGAAACCAATTTCATAGAGTACCAGTACCTACCTACCAGGTAGGCCGGTTTTCTATCGCCTAAGCCGTGACAGCGCTTTAACTATGTTTGCATCTTTCACTTTGTCATGCAGGAAGATGTATGAAGAATTTTCCCAGGCGGCTCAGCTCTAGGGTTTCAATAAGAAAGCTGGAAAGCCATTCGATGAGAACTCACAAAGAACGAGCCCAAAATATATGTAATGTATACACATATACATTGCACGTGAGTGTATGTATCAGTTTGGATTTTGGATGAATGAGGTTGATCTACAAGATTTTCATATTATACCAAGAAGCAATATGACAGTAAAGACGACTCAAGGAAGACAAGGAAACAATCCATCTCCATTCTGCTAAGCGTTGAATTGGATTTCTCTGTGGGCTTAAATCAGGTCCTGTCTTTCTCTTCCTGTTCTTGCCGTCTTTCTTTCGTTTTCCTCTCCCTGTCTATCTCTTAAGATTTTACCCCGAACCAAGCTATATATTTATGTGCATGTCTGCATATGTGTTTTTAAAAAATTCTGTTATATTACATTACCTACAATAACCATACTGGTGATAAATTCTGGTGTACCGAAAGCGTACTAACTGACATGATCTTGTCACTGGTACGGAGTACTGAGTGAGCATTCGAGTCAAGCAATCCATTTGGTATTCAGAAAGGAGAAGGTTCATAGCGCTTTGGATCCAAGAAGCGTATACAAGTATGTAGTACATACTATGAACAACTATTTTACAAATAGAGAGTAGTCTCTGTGACGACTCTTCACTTCGCACTCTTCGCCATTTTCACTTGCTAACTATTTTGGTGGCTAAAAACAGGATGCCAATTCAGCATGCTCTTCGATTTTTCGGAAAGCCCACGGGAAATAATAAAAAGAGAAATCGAATTTCTACTCGTATTTTCATTGGAGGTCCTAACATAAGGAATTCATCAGTACATTTTTCTAACTCTGGCATCAGCTACACTCTTGCTACATGATTAGTCTAACGTGGCTATGACATAGAATGTATGTACTAGTAGTTACTACTACATACTATGTACACGATCCCAATAAATATAGTAGGTCAGAAAGACTACTTTCCCTATGAACACAGAATATGACATATACAATATGTATATATACAATAGACTTGAATTAAGATGACTTCCCAAGTAAATGCTACTTAAAACAGTTCCAGTCATCAACCATAACTACACGATATAATGGATAAGCTACATGGGATGTACGTAATGACATCAATAAAACCAAAATGAAGCATGAGCTGTCTAATGTCTGCAGTACATTAAGCCAGAACGCATGAATTGAATGGCAAACAAACAAACGGCAAATACTATGTTCCCGACCAAAAGCAGTAAGTTTAATTTCAAGATATCACATTTCAGGTGAAAGTGAGAGTATCTACTTCTTTTGTACATTCATTTGCACAGGACCAAAGAATTTGAGAGAAAGGATTTGGCAACGACGCGGAAATCAAAAATTTGTTACAATCAAAGTGAATTGCCTGTTTGATTAAATTCTTGTGCCTTGTTGACACATAAAAAAATCAAAGATTTAATTTAGGTATTCGGATTTTTAGTCAAAACAATCAACTATATTCCAGATTGTACGACGAACGGAAAGACAAATTTTTTAAAATCTCCCAATAACGTCTTTGTTTTTAAGAGAGCCACAATAATATGAATGAATGAATTTATTTCTGTTGATTTGGCCTGTGCCCCATACAATAAAAATAAATTTTAAAACGAGTGAATACGTCATTATAATAATATTATTATTATTATTATCATGTTCAGTTTATCCAACGAATATTTATTCTGCTGTATAAAAAGCTTTTATTTATAGTTAAATTTCAAAGTTGCAAAACTTGTTGCAACCTTATTTCAAATACTGATACCTAAACTACTCGTGTAGACTCTTGGCCATCATTAGTATAATGGCCTGAGCTTTGCCTATCTTAAACATTACAGAAGTGGTGAAAAAGAACTAAAAATCCTTATTATGTACATGTAACGTAAGTGAATGCGATTTGGAACTTTAAGTAGCGCCCTCCCCGCGGAACAGCTTTTTTGAAAATCTACACTGGCCATTATACTAATGATGGCCAAGGTAGACTGTAATTTTGATGCAAGACACACATTTTATTATGTAATGCAAGGTCTTAATTAATACTACAAATCGTATAATAAATTTGACAACCAAATTACAATGTTATCAGTTTCTCCTAATTCATTGCAGCAAAAACAATAAAGGAATGAAAGAACTCCTTTCAAAAAGTTGTAACTGGAATCAGAGTCTTTTGGCAAATGAGTACTTGTAAGAATACTTTAGCTATTGGTTTTGAATTCTCTCCTTTTTTCTGATGTGATAACTACTTTCTCGTTATCAAAGTGACATTACTAATGGCAAAGACCACATTTACAACTTGTCTCTAATGAATTTTTCCTCCGCAATTATAATACGCCTACAAAAAATTTCAATAAAAAAGAAAACTAGACTTTTTTTAAACTTCGTTCTCCTTTTAAAAAATACTATGCTACGGCGGCTAATTTTGTTGAATTTAACAAACACTACAAGCACAGTTCAAATAAAATGGAGGATTTAGAGTCCCTTGAGAAACGTCGGCTGGTTGTTTCCACCAGCTAAGTTTTCTCGTCTTTGAACGTATCAACAAACTTGAATGCGTTGCACGTTTTTTTTCTTTTGAACATCTGAAGTTTTCATATCATGCCTTTTCAACTTTCTACAGCCTTCCGGGACATGGAAATTTTAAAAAAATTGTATGTCCGTTGTCTGTTTGATTAAGAGTTGATATGGTTAACGTTGATATGTAGAACTATGACTGTTAGTTACTCCGCTTTCCGCAGTGAAAGTTCATATGAACATTGAAACACGTTAAATTTAAGAAACATTTAGACTCCTCCATGACTTTGTTAGTTTCATTTTAATTACAAGAAAATATAAGAATTACTCTAATACTATGCACAAACTTCTCTTTTTGCAAGAAGAAAAAGTTCCCAGTCTAACGGACACATGAGAAAATGAATACTTGAAAGATTTATACCAAAAACTTTAGCTCTAGTTACCTTCCACCTTTGTACATCATCCTTAAGTAAACTACAAGTTTGAGTGCAACTGACTGAATAAATTTTTGTTTCTAAAAACCTTAACTTCAGTTCGGTTTCCTACTGGTCTCAGTCAATAAACCTAAGACAATAGAAAGCCATGAAAAACATTGTGAATCGTAGCCTCGGAGAAAACTTGTGCTCCACCGTTTCCCTTCCCAAGGCATACAGATGTTCACATTCTTGAGCTAGAACCAGGAACAACAAATTCCCTTCAAAGACTATTCAACTTGGGAACGACGTGAAAACTTTAAGTAAACTTTGTATTTATTTTTGAGACTTTTGGGAAAAATTAAACAGTTACGTCAAGCGTAACTTTTTTCATGTCTCAAAGAATTTGGATAGGCTGTCTTCAAAGCTTTCACAGAGATTTTCCAATTGTACGTAAATAGTAAACATTTATAGATTTTTTTACTATCACACAAAAAGAGCTTCTTTGGGGGGACAAAAAGATGTTTTTTACCTTTGGAGTACACAAAAAATCAACAGGACATTATACACAGACGCTTTTCTGACTAAAAATTTAATGTTGGATTAGATGACGTTTTAATTTTCCTCTCAAACAGCAAACTATTTCCTTCACTGAGTATTTCAACATCTACAGTAGTCTCCAGTTTTAAATGTGTAATTTCTTCTAAGCACTAAATTATTTACAATTTAAGCAGCTACTTACCCCAAACATCGCACGGAGATCAGGATCTCTGAATCGGAATGGGATATTTGATACATGAAGTCTCTTCGGTTGGTTCTTCCCTGAAGACGAATCGCTTAAACTTTGAGTGGAAGTTGACGTCCCCTGATTAACGCCCCCAATTGTCCCAACTCCAGCAGTCACAACAATTTGGTTGTTGGCTTCAGACTCTGGCTCCGTTTGCTAAAAAAATACAAATATACATACGTAAAATATATATGTAGTATATGTACACTGTCTAAAATAAATTGACGAAGTAAAAAAGCAACCAAATACATGAAACAAAGGGTGAAGGTACTCAAGATAAGCTGACAATGAATTACAATTGAATGACAATAATCATTTCTGGTTCATGTAATGTAATGAAATAGCAACTTACTGTTTGTTGCTCCACAGCCTGGCTTGCTATACCAGTTGTCGGACTGAAATTTGATCCAATGTCTTTATCGGATTTAATTTGCTGAAGAGCCACTCCAGTTGCTGCGGACAGATCACCATTCTGAATGCCTGAAGCGGGCCCTCCAGCATACGCCATATTACCCGATTGAACGGTGTGCTGTAACAACAAAAAGAAACGGGATTATTCTCAAATGTTCAGAGAGAGAGAGAGAGACGCAACGAAAGCATCAAAGTCTTACATAATAATGACTATAGATTCATTCAAAAATAATAACGCTTAATCCTGGTGAAAAAACGGGCGTTTAGGATTATTCTTAAACCATACAATGTATTAGCTTTTTTAGAAACTATTTTATAAATGCGAAATGTAGGATACAAGTGAAAGCATTTGAACTTTTCCTCCGTCGTTCTATTTTCATTACTCCACAAAAAATCGAGAAACATTAAGATTGACTATATAATTGTTTCACAGTAGGATTTCTTGTTTAAGATACGGTGAGAAACGGCAGAATCACTTACTTAGTCTCCAAATTGTGAACCATAGACGCTTTACCTGTACGACAGCATTGTGTACACTGTACAAGCAGCATTTGGAAGCACGCAACTTACACATTTAGACTCTGAACAAGCGTGTGACACGTAATATACTACTTTATACTTACCCAGTATGCTATTTCTTTTCCTCCTACTTTTCCATCTCTCTCCATAACTACTTATTAGTACTATATGACTACTATATGAGTTTCATTTCTAGTTTTCTCCCGCCATGAGCATGATATCCCCTCATTTTGCCACTTTACCCTTCATTCTTAATCTTTTCCGAAAACTACAAATCCTCCCAGTGCCTCATGAACTCGGTAATGTGAACAATTTATTTATTTTCTCCTTTACACACTTTCTCCGTTTTCAATGCACACTCCAGTAATTTATACTCGCTAGTCTCACACGAATTTCAGACTATTCACACAGGTATATGTACATTGTACACACACAACGGTTTGAAATCAGATTTTTTTACAAAAAGTAAGTAAGTCTACGCCAAATCAAACTTGTCACTACCAGGAAGGTAATACAATATTTAATATGGTCTAACAAAATCAGAAAGAAAATATGAAGCTACGACAAACTTCAAATATTTTGCTGCTGGCTAAAAGTTTTTTCAAAAAGAAAGTTGTCAATTTTTGTACAGCTGGTACCGTCAAATTCTAAAGTGAAAATATTGATAGGCTTCATTTGAACACTTTCGTACATTTTGAAGCCAATACTTGGATGACACTTAAAGATTAAAGACAGACAACCCAAGCAGTATATGAGAATGGGATTTCACAACCAGGACAGTTCAACGGCGTATAAAACTTCAAATAAAGTAAACTTTTGGCAATTCTTCTACCTGAATTTTAATGCTTATCCATCTAACAAGACTTTCTACGTTTTTATTTTTGCACTACGATTTCTCTTTGACTCGTACATATTAGCAAGTGTCGTAACAAAAACAATAGGGCAAAAAATTAGAAAAACTTCTTTCCACTGAAAAACTACTCATGACATGACTGTTTTTCGTTTTGGCGCGAGCATATGTACTCGATATATACCTAATTCAAATGATGTCATATGCTTATTTTCAAAAAATAAAACCCATTTAATTTTTAATCTGAGAGTACACTTGCAATATCTACATACTCATATTTCAGATATACATTAAATTAATTTATAATATACCTATCTGTAATCTGCATATTACAGAATCTTCTTCATATTTATACTGCGGAAATAAACACATCTGGTGATGTAATGTGCGCGTAAAAATTAAAATTTGGGAGCGAGACAGCGTTTGCTCTGTTCGCTCAAGTACGCATGAATTTAGATTTTTATCATCTTTTGAATCCACGGCCCATTGCAACTTCCAAATATTCCAAAGGTACTTTTGCTTCTGCCAATGAATCTTTATTTTACAGTATGACTCGTTTACAATGTGCACTCTATTCTCATGTAAGTTTTCAACTAATGTCCCATATGTCCTTTCTGTCTTTGGAAATGAAGGTAAAAAATTATTTTCCTATTTATTACTTAGGAATGATCTCAAAAAGACTTGGAGAGAAACATTCACTTCCTTCTAAATGTCTCTATGAAAACTAAAAATAAAGGATACTAAACCCCCATCAATGTAAACTTTTCTGCTATACACTTTTGCATCTTCCGCTTGGCTAGCAACATAGCTTTCCATCTTCCCTCTTTCATCAGTTACTTCAATCTGATGTACAAACAACAACAACCATTGAATATGATGAACCCAAAACTTTCTTCGAGTTATGCACTTTAAGCAACCCCTACATATTTATACGTGTACATCAATAATATAGTTTACTGCATTACCGTGGATTCTGGCGCATTACACATTACACACAGCCTACAACTCATGCGAAAATTGCTTTTAAACTAAACTTACAACTTTGCTCAAAGACTGTAGACCATCTTTTTAGCCCTTTCTCTCTGCTCTGCGATTTCTGGACATATTTATGTATTATGTGCATAGTACTTTTGCAAAGCCATGAATTTTCTTTCATATCTTCTTGAAAAACCGTGTTTATGTACACAGACATAATAGGTATGTATTCCGTATTCTCACGATCAGTGACACAACTTTTCCGTAAGCCATACACAAACCAGAAGAAGAATCTTCTCAATCTAACAAGTTGGATTTATCACAAATATAGTAGTCTATAGAAATCGTAAATATTTGTGCGTCTTTTCGTGAAGTTAACTTTGAATGTCAGAATTATTACTAATAGCATTTAATGTCGCAACTATTTATCAAGGATTTTCAAGGATTTCACAGTAGACAGATTACTGTATCAAGTTAATACTGTCGGGTTATATAATTCTGAATATTCAGAATTATATAACCCGACAATACTATTAACTATTTTTAAGAGAGGATTCAAATGTACTCTTTTGAGTTTAACCTTCCTTTGTTTGAAAATGAATACCAATCATTCTTTCAATTTTTAATTATCCTGTATTGGGTCTAAGTTTGACCGTATTTATTGACGATATATTGATCATGTCATTTTTGTTAATCTTTGTCAACTCAGGCTACACATCATGCGGGCTTAGACTCCTATGCCTTCAAAATGTTCAAATTGAAGCTACTCACAATCTGTATTATCTGTACAATACAGTGAATATTTTCAACTGTGATGAATGCAGCTCACGCTTGCCAGTTGATCCTGCTGGTGAAATCCGATATGTGTATGTATAGTGTACACAAAAAGGGGTACGGCTGGCCAATGACAAGAGTCAATATAGAGACAAACAAACTACACGAAAATTCATGTATATTTTTTCAGGCCCTTGTTAGCTGAATACTCCTAGCTCGCTCATTGAAAGGGCACGTCTGTTCTACTCCTGCAGTATACTACTTGAAATCAAAGTCCAGCACTCGGGATACAGAACATATTGAACATGAATGTATCAATCAACAGCTTTGTCTCCATTTAACTTGGTGAACGTCCAACGCTGACACATGAAGTATAGCGAGCTGGTTTGATGTGGACGGTACAATAAAAACATTCCAAATGGAAACTCCATTTGACTGCTCGCTACTCTACATTTTGATTGCATGTTGCAACATAAATTGTTTGCATACTATTAAAACAGACAGATGAACAGATGAAGAAAGAACAGATACAACAGATTCATTTTAAAAACTAATACAGTCAAATATCATTGCCAGCAATAATGGCAATCCAGTCACTGGAGCTGAATCCAAACATTACTATGTAATCCTAATACCGTCTGTATACATAACGATGATTACTCTGTTAAAAACTCTGCTCACATTGATTTAAAATAGGAATAAAATGACTTCTCACAGTATTCAAGTTTTATAATTTACATTCATCCCATGACCTCGTTTTTTTCCCATTAAGTCAAATTATATGTATAGGATGGAAACAGGAATTAGAAAACTTACAGTTGGGTAGTACAGACCCTGAACTGGATTCCCGGAAGGGAATAAGTACGCCGGCCACAGTTTGGCTATTGAATTTGCAACGTCGGCACACATTTAATACAAAACTTGATTACTTTGGACTTTCAACACTCAGAAATCGGAATCAAATTGCTAATAACGTTTTTCTGACTCTCCGTCCAATTCACAAAATTCCTATAATACGAAGTGTAAGTAAACAACTACTACACACGAAATTTGATTAATTTCAAGTTAGTTTCAACATTTATAAAGTCACTCATATACAGCTTCCTTCTTGTAAAAATGTTCTCGTTCGTATATCACGTGTATTTCAAATTCTTAAAGTTGTCACGGACTGGACTATGTACGAATGTCCTGAAGATTTCATGCAAATGTATTACAAAAGACTATATCATTATCGAATGGTTATAAACTCTAAACTTTTAATCCCGAAAAAGACTGATCCCTAAGAAATTTGAACATGTTGGTAAAAACTACGCCACAAAACGTGTGAGTAAGATTTGGTACGTAACAACGCGTCGAACACTAGAGAATGTATACTCAAGAGAGTAAACTGGAAGACGTCTTTCTTTTACTTCCCGTCTGCTTGGATTTTAGCCTTCTAAGATGACTTGTGCAAGCAGAAGCGATGGTACCACCAGAGCCACTTGTACTTTCCTTTGGGTACCCAAACACCCCACGTTACTTATTTCTACGGCCGACAATAACGAACCACGATCCATGTATGGATGAAGCACAAGAGATTCAGATAAAGAAAGAGAGGCGAACCAGTCGTCGAACGAACCAAAGAAAAACTTCCAGTCCGACTCACACAGACAGAGCCAGCCGAAGAATTGCCTCTCAACTGCGCAATGCCGTCGTCAATTCTCGGGCTATATATTCTTGGTAAAGGCACTTACATCTTCCAATACACCTACATACATACTAGACAGAAATTCATGCTTCGTACTTTTCCACATGGCAAATTTTCTTCACAAAAACCTCTGTCCTGTATTTCAAGTTGAGAAATTCAGTATGGGAATTCACATACATGCATACTATGCATAGGCAGGCCGTCATTTGGTACTGGGAGAGAGTCTATATATCTCTAGCCTTGCGCCGAACTTTCATATTTGTGCTTTCTCAATATAAACTCATATATGTATGTACCACCAATAACATGTGTATATATATATATATACGTACATTTGATTTGTGTGTTGGAGTCATATCTCTTCAAAAATTGTCATAATATGCATATGTATCATTTTTAGTAGTATGTATGTACATTCCAATTACATACTTGTTCTGTATATGTACAAGCTCTGTATACAAGCATACATGTACATATGCCTGTATGTAACCAAATCAACTGTAGGCAATGCTGAACGTCGGAACTGAGTAACAAAATTACAATTTTTCCTCGCTTAATAAATAAATTAATGAATGAATGAAATGAATTTTATTCTTGAACCAAGACATTTGAAACCTTTGAATAGAAGTTTGACTATTCAAGTAACTCAAAGTTTTACGGCCGTCTTGACCCTTAGATAAACTTTGTATATAACTAAGATATGTATAATGTTCCCAGAGTGACTAGGGCTGCAGAAAACCTCTACATTCAAGTTTAATCTCGAAGGTATAATCTTGCTTCATAATAAAGGAGTTTTCTCGGAGTTTTTTTCTCTCCTTCAAATAAAAAGTGGACTGAAAGTGTGTGGAGAAATATATGATAACTGGTCTGTAAAAGTATGCCACCAACAGAATAAAGATCGAAATCCAATGTGATAGATACACATTACTTGGTTAACATTACTACAGTCATTATTACTACTGCGGGCACTATTGACAGAACAATATTTTTAATTCACTTACTGTTTGTTGTTCAATTGTTTGACTTCCAACTCCATTTGTGGGGGTGAAATTGGTTCCAATACTTTTTTCTGATTTAATTTGCTGAACAGTAGTCCCGACTACTACTACGGACAGGTCACCATTTTGAATACAACCATTTGCAATGTCACCATTTGGAATATCCCCATTTGCAATGTCACCATTTGGAATGCCACCATTCTGAATGGCACCAGTGGTTGGCCCTCCAATTAGTGCCATATTACCTGACTGAACGGTGTCCTGTTGAAAAAATATATATTAAAAAACACAAGAATTAGAATTTAATCTTCATAATTTAAATTTACCTTTTCTTTTTGTCTAAAATCAAACATTTCGTCCCTTTTGTTTCACTCAGCCTATCCTTTTATGCAATAAGTGTTCAAACTACACGAAAACCCCTAGACAATTTGAATAGTAAAACTGAGCAATTGAATTAATGCATTGGTTTTTGGTGCATGGATATTTGGCGAGATATAATAATATGCAAAACTATACTATTATCGATCCATGATAATCATTGGATTGTAAATTTGGAGATTCCACATGCAATCTTTGACTCTAACGTACATGGTATAGCGTTGTACGAGTGTCAAAGAAATAAAATGACATTCCACCGAATTTCCGTTTGAAAAGGTACAGTTGTTCAGTTGTTGGCTACCAAGATAAGAAAGACGAAAGTATTATGGAAAAAAAAGTTTGTACTAGTGCCAAGAAGCGAGCCGTGACAAAAGTAAGAGCTTCAAAAGATTTACAGCACACACACGTTTAACGTTATATATTGGTGATTCACTGTTTCCCATTCTCTCTCATGTAGTATGAGTCCGATCCATTCTACCAGCATCGCCAGCATCAGTCTCGTAATCTCAACTATAACTATATAACATGGATTGAACATGTTTCTGGAGCGAAGACTATGCGTTTTTTATGTTTCAAACTCCCAAATCAACAAAAGGGACAAAAACCACGTTTGGTCTATGTCCACGGAAGCCAACTTTCCAAATAAGTGTAGCCTCCATGATCAACTGCAATGCTCTTCAGCTGAAAGATAACACACTTACAACTTCCTTCATTTCAACAATTCTATACAGTATACAGATCAATGTATTTCAATGGCGTGTCTGTACATATTTCCTTTAAGTATCCATACTTGTGCATGCATTCTTACTCAGAATGGATAGACGTTCCAAGAGCATCTTGGAAGAGAGAAAACTAACAATATTCTTCTTTTATACAGACTGCATATTGCAAGAGTTTCAGCGCTCTTTCTAATCTCAAATCAGACCATTTGATAATATATTTGAGGATGAGAACCTATCTCCATGCCATATCTCGTAAGTAAAAACTACCATCCTTATGCTTGGTGCAACATGAATATTTTATGCATCACTGAATGATTCGCTACAAATAAATTCTATACATTTTACATGCGTACCTATACATAAATACATGACGTCTACGCACATACTTCCACGGAAAGATATAGTGTATTCTATGTAAAATATTATAAAACCTGGTGCTTTTTAATAATGTAATTTATTAATCAATTTTGAATTCTGGACATGCTTTAAAAATTCCTCTAACTGTACATGACGTAAAACTGAATACGTACTTACTCTCCTTACATTCAAATCAAAATATATATAATACTATATCTATCCATATCCATCTATATAATACTTGGTATATCTATCCATATCCATCTATATAATACTTGGTATATCTATCCATATCCATCTATATAATACTTGGTATATCTAT
>JAIUND010001493.1:0-34573 GCA_034699125.1 Gisinianus flammeolus | reverse complement strand
AGCCATCCCATCCCGAGTTCGGGATGGGATGGGACCATGGGATCGGGACGATCCCATCCCAATGCTCCTCTCTGGTACGTATGTACAGTACAAGAAAAATGAGTGCCATCATAATTAATTAACAAACTCCTCTATTTGTTTAAAATCAACAACCATTTCCATACAAATTTTACTCTAGAATTTAAATGGACAAAGTCTTGGTTCCTTCCTTTGGGATTTTTCCGCGTTCTTGTTTATGTGTAATATGTTGACGTCCAAAATCTCGTTTTATTCTGAGTATATATCTCTGGACAGTGAGTGCGTGAGTGGACGAGATCATGAGACTTGTAATTTGTGATAAACGACCTTTTAGTGCATCAAATGACTCACTCGTCATCATCATCATCATCATCGTCGTCACCGACGCTGTTGTTGTTGTTGTTGTCTGGAATAGACATTTCATCTGTTTCTACTCTGCTTTGAATTTTTTCCAATCTCTTTCGTATGCCCATTTGAATGTATGGACTAATCCATCTATTGCCTTGCATAAATGATCGATATGGCTCTCTACGATATAAATGCATCAACTCGCTACAGCTCGTAAAATACATTTATGAGGACGATTCCTATTTTTGTACATGTTGTACTCGTATTTTGACCCTCTCCAATACAGATAGTCCCTCCACTTTGCTTTCGTGTGTATCATATGTAGTTTAATTTAACGATGGACGACTCAATATCCTCTTTCTTGCCCGTATCATCTCTCGCTCTGCACTCTACTATGCACTAGTATTAAACACTGTATCTGTATATAGTAATTAATTATGTATGCTCCAATGACTCTCAAGTTACGGTACTTTTCCGTCTCATAATGAGATCGCTGACCTTTATGACAAACTTATAGGAATTATTCTACGTCTACGCTGTAGTTATAAAAATGAGAGGCGGAAGCTTCAAGTGCCTGTAGAAAAGTAAATTATTCGGTACCATATATATTTACGTACATAATTTGTATGCACTTTAAGACTCCTATTAGACAACAGATATCAATCGATTCAGGAGTATTTCTATTTTTTCACAAGATACAAGTTATAATTAAACGTTGGATTGTTCATTCCACAACTATTTTTAGCAGCGTCATAGACGATAAACGTAGACAGTTTTATGCAAACAAATTTTTCGTTAACCTTGTAGAAACACGGAGTAATACAGAGACGTTGCATAACGATAACAATACACATGTTGACAAATATTTTTGAGTTTAGATCTGATGGCTCGACAGGATAAGTGAATTTATAAGCTTTATAATGAGTGTTGTTTTGTGAAGGCAGAAGAGAAGGAGAGAGAGAGAACTCGGTAGTTTGACCTTGCTCTTGCTTACATTTTTGCTATCCATTTAATTTACTCGTTGTAATTTGTCACGATGGAATGAGTACAAACTCGCAGTTTTTTACGAGTGATATGTGAAATGCATAGAAGACAGACGCCTGACTCGTACAAAGAGTACAAATATATATATGTGTGTGTGTGTGTACAGATCACATTAGGATTATTTCTATCTTCTGTAATTACTAATTAGTACAGAATGAAGTGATTAAAATTCAAGGAAAATTGATTCAGTTGAACATAGAACGCCAACGGAGTGGATGTGTTCAGAACTTACAACTAATTCTCCAAGTTTAACTACTCTCTTTATTCTGATAGTGGTGGGAAGTGAATAAACTTGATCCGAATGACTTGTGGCCAATTAGATAATTTGAAATCTGGAATTATTAACATTGTGTGAGCGCAATGTAAATTCAAGCTTGCCAGTGTAAGAAATAGGATTTTGAACAATATACATTGCGAATTACACATTTCCACGTAGATACTCAAGAAGACAAGTTGGTTGTACTATTATTATTTCCATCCAAAAAACATATGGAAGAGGCTGAGAAGGACTGTCGAGGCTGGAGTATGGACGGTGGATGAGGAGTGTCGCACCGGTTTTAGTTTATGAATGTCTTTATAATGGCTGTATACAGTGGACTTATTTACTCAAGTGAATTGCTCATGTTTCTTCATAATGGACAAGTCCATGGGGAGCAATTGCAATCACCAATTGTGGAGAAAGTTTCCTTGCTCACTAGTTTGTTGGCACAATTCCCCCACAAGTAATAATTGCATAAGCTGTGAGGGACACTTGCTGTTATTTCTTCTCTTTCTCTTTCTCTCTCTTTTGTACTCTTGTTCTTGTCCTCATGTTCGTACCGTGTGGTTGGTACTTTCTCTTGTGTTTTCTCCTACATTTAGTTAGAACGTTTGCGTTTGAGTGATCAAATAAGTTTCCCGTAAACTTACTTATGTGCACTTGAAACTTTCTCGTGAGGTATTTCAGTATTTGAGACATCCATACGTGTTTGTATTTATGGGTCTATCCTCACATGTACAGATAAACTCTCTCCCTCTCTTCTGTTCGATACTCTCTCCAAATCTTCTTTTCTTTCCATGGGAATCCACGAGAAGAAGCGAAGGAAAGTGAGACAGAGCAGTTATGTGAATGCGAAGCAGACCAGTCTCTTTCTCTTTCTCTCTGACCAGATTGAGTATCTCACGGACCATGGAAAGATGGAAAGAGAGAGAGAAAGATGAAAAAGACGGGAGAAAGTAGTAGTCGTAAGCTCTCATTAATCCGCCAAGCCAGTCCATCTCAATGGAAATGTATCAGAACAAAAACATGTTCATTGTGGCAGAAACTATATATTTTCTCATGTACACTCTCGCTCTCTTTTGCTCGCTCTCTCTCTCTCTCCTCCAAAAAGTAAATGCAAGTTTAACCTCGTCACGGCGTACCCAACATAAAACAACCAACAACATAATACACACACACTCTTACTCGCTATCCGATATGGACTCCATTTCACATTTCTTTCCCCGTGTCGGTACTTTTATCCGAGGATTCTGTTAAGGTTGTAAGTCGTCTCACGGGGGAAGAGCAGTCACCATCCCAAAAAACTAACACCATACTGTTTACGCTCGACAGTCCTCGTTTCATATCACACACACGCCACGTTTTGGTCCGGATTCTTATTCAGAGTCGCTTTATATTTTATTTTATGGGATCGCATAAAAGAGAGCAGTGGCTCACTTCAATTTATTACGTCCGCTTAAAATTATTCAATCGTTTTTTCCCTTATTCTTCTTCAACGTCCTCAAATCCCAGAGTCCTGATTGGTCTAGTCCATACTCTTTCACTTTTTCAACTCAATTCACACAGGTAAAATGAACTGGTTTGCTCGTTCGTTCATTTTCCTCCTGCGTTATTCGTTCATCGCCCCCCTCCCCCTCCCCAAGAAAAAAATATTTGGTAAACTTCATTGAATGGATGGAAACTCGTAGGATCTTTTTTTTATACACATGTGACAAATCCCATTTATTTCATAGGTTGTAAATCCCAAGGACTTTCCCAATTTTTCTTCTTTGTCTTTCCTAAACCGAAAATTCGATCAGGATCCTTTGAACGGCTTACATTTATTACAAATTATTATTTTCCTTCCGTCGTTTATCTTTTTTTTACACACTGACCAGTTTCCTCGCTCAGTACATTTCTACGAAAATAAGAGAAATTACTATTACTCAAAGGGGAAAAAAGAGCAACATGGACTTCTCATAAAATGACAAAGGAAAAAAACCTCCAGTAATTCTGAATTCAAAATGAGAGAGAATCAATTTGCGGGGAAATTTCTCTTCCGTATATAAAAGTGCTTCAAAATACACACATAAACACCCACAGAAATATACACGAGAGTGTGATTAGCTCTAATGAAATTTTTTTGGGAAATTTGAGGAGGAAGTTCTCGTATTTCAAATTTCCACCCGCCGGTTATGTACGAAAAGTATTTTGTTTTTGTCGTTATAAAAGACTGCGTGAATATGTTGAGAAATATTTCCAACAGCCTGTGTTTTCCTTTGTCATGCACACAATTCCTATTGTCGAAACTCGGAGGAGGATTTTTTTCCTCTCCGAACGAGACATTAGCCCGACAATTTTCCCAGTGGATAAAGATAATCGAATTCCCTGTATAGAAAATGCCTCGGAGAATTTTACACGGATTGTTATACGACGAACGCATCAAATACTGAAATGCGGATCTCCTGCTTAACGATACGATGGGACAAATAGCAAAATTATTTTATGACTGTCGCTAGGAATCCCATTTTATCCTTCTCCTCCGTCTTCTACCTTTTATTCTTCTTCTTCTTTTCTTACTTGGTTTACAAAATACGTTTTCTTCCTCATCCGCAAATTCCCAATGCAGAGACAAAGTCAGTGTGATGGAAAGGCGAAAATCGTGTCGAGTGTCTACTGTGTGTAATGTGTAAGCGGAAACTGCTACAGATACCTAAAATATTTACGCTCCAAGATGAAGATGAATGGAGTTATGGAGAGAGAGAGAGAAATTTCACATTTCATATTCTCCCCATTTTCCTTGTTCATAGATGTATGCGGAATGACATTCCCTCCCTCCCCTCCCTCCCCGTTATAATCTTAATTGAAATAATGCTTGGAAATTCGCAAGCCTTTGCACATTTGCTCCAGATATCTTGGTGGGGTGTGAGGGGAGAAAAGAAAGTTGAGAGAGTGAGAGACGACACACACACACATTCTGCATATCTGCAAAATTCTGATAAAAATTAAATTAAATTTTTCCCTTTTGCTCACTCGCACTCGCACATTGAATATCAAGTCAGATATGCTCGGTGAAATGTTCGTGTGATATCTCAAAATGAAATGAAAAATGATATGTGCAGGACAAAAGATACATTTGAGCAACCTGAGGAAATGGGAAAAGACTCGACTGTGGGTGTAGAAAGTAGAAACATTCTTGTGATGGAATGAATGAAAGAATGGGGGAACATTTTGTGTGTTTGACAAGCGAGGACAAGTGTTCGGTCACGGGATTTCCATAGGAAATTGACATAAAAGAATTCTTTCCATGTAAGTTTTTTGACGCTGCTCGAGCTTTATGAGAATTCATCAATTCATGTGTCAATGTCCTGTTTTGTTCGTTCTCGTTCTCGTTCTAGTTCGTTCTCAATTCTCATTCTCGTTCTCATGCAGCGAATGCCATTTCATCTTAAGAAATTTCCAACGTGTAAATCACTTGGTTTTTACAGGTTGGTACATATGTATATGTATGAGGGAAATGAAAGTACAGTGGTAAAACCGGAGGAGAGTGTGCACTAAATTCTGGGGAGGCTGAAGGATTCCCGAATTTCGGATTTCGGATGCTGGGTTCTCCAAAGTTGGAACAGACACATAAAAAAAGAGAGTTGTAAAGATTTTCGATCGTAGTTTTGGTTTTGATTTCCTCATTCTCTGTCTTAAATATACGAGGTTGATCAAATATGAATAAGAGTTGAAGGATAATTTTTGATAGGAATGAGATAGAAGAGAACGGTTACAGGAAGTAATAGCAAAGCCATGTTGTGTGTGAAGTATAGGCTCGCTCCCCTAAGGGGTCTGGAAATGGTCAGACTATCAGCAATTCGTTTTGGCTGGTTCTTTTGTAAAAACAAAAAGTCTCATCACATTTCGTTGTGCGAATTTCAAAAATTCCATTTTTTGGCTGATCTGTAAAAATTCAGACGACTATAATTACTGAACTACAAATCCGAATTGCCTGTAATTTTCCATGTGACATTGTATCGTGCTCCTCACACACATACTACGAGTATGTGTCGTATCTCATTGCAATCAAAAGATATACGATATGCAACTCTTATTCATATTTGATCAACCTCGTACCTTCTCTCGTTTTTTCATACATTTCCCCCGTGATTCTTTTCGGGGTTTTGAGGTGAGGGCAAAAAAAAAAAAAAAATGGTGGGACGGAGAATCGGAAATATGATGGGTGGTAGCATTCTTTGATGCGTTAAGAAAAGCTTCCTTCAGATTTTGGAATTTCTTTCAAGTTTCTTTCGTCGCCGGATCCATTCCACCGCACACACACTCAACACAAGGAATTTGTCTTTCTCTTCTTTTCCCTTTCTCTCTCTCTCCATCTCTTTTTCACACTAAAACATGAATTGTTGGGATATGATTCGGATTGGATGTGATGTGATGTGGCAATGGAAAACGAGAAACGGAACAAAGTTGAAAGAATCAATATCCACATTTAGACTTTCACTTGAAAACTATAGTAAATGTTTAAGTTTGACATTTTCCTCGGAGTTTGTAATGTCAGAGATGGTTCAATAGTTCTAGGAATTTTCGTAGCCTCCGTCATCAAATTAAGAGCTTTTAACCTGCCAATAAAGACTGTTTAGCAAGTCACATGAATTTTTATTATTTCTTTTAGTTCATACTAAAACTACGAGTATATGAGCTACAGAAAGTAAAGGGAATGTTTTTTATTTCACAATTGTTTTTACTATTCTTATTCTACACTAAATATTATTTTTATTGCACGTTTTATTTGATTAATTCATGTGTACAACATTTCTTAACATTACTTTTCTTTGACTTTGACTTAGGAAGAAATTCGAAGAAATAGAATATGTATGTTTGGTGGAATAGAAAGTTGGGTAATATTAAAAAACAAAAAGTAAAGTTTGGGAGGAAAGTCAAAGAGAGAGAGAGAGACTCTTTTTGTATTTGTGTACTTGAACTATTTTATATTTGAATTCCAATAATAAATTTTATCTTTGTCTTCTTTGTGTGTGTGTACAGATAAGTTGTGAGAGATCATTCTCATCCTCATCATCCTTATCATCATCTGCTGTACTATACTTTGAGGATGGGGAAGGAAGAGAAAAGTGTGGACTTGGAGAGTGTCTATGTCACGTACTGGGATCGACTTCAACATTCTCTCTTCCTTTCATTTCTTCTCCTCGCATCCGCTGCCACCACCGCTTTTCTTTTCATTGCCTTTCTTTCTGGTCACGTAAGTTTTTTTTTACTTTCTCTTTCTTCCTCTCTCTCTCATTTCCTTCTTATTTTCTATATCTCGTTCTCCTTGTCTTCCTCTTTATTTTTTCTCTACTAATTGAGTTGTCCACAACTTGGTCATGGCCATATGCAATAGCTCATCAAATTAACTTTATCTCTGCAGAGCTCATTCTAATGGAATAATCAACTCACTCAAAAGAAAATTCCACTTGAATCACAAAACGGAGTCGTCATTGTCTTTTGACCTTTTCCCCAAGAGAATCTATGAGATTCTCTCTCATAGAATGTTTTATTTTTTAATTCAGGATTTATTTATATAATCTAATTGTTTTATATCTTTTTGATTCTATCCAATCCTCATTTTTGTTTTACTTTTGACTTTTATTTCTTTATTTCCTCATTCATTTTTTTAGTGTTACACCTTTGGCATGTCGCGAGAGAAAATGTTATAATAATTGATTTTTTTGTGTCTGTTTCCTATGTGTTTTTTGTGTTTTGAATGTAGGATGTAGTCTCGTCCACGTCTCAAGTGTCAATTCTCTTGGTGACGCTCCTCATTTTCCTTGTACTCTTCTTTGGAGGTCAATTCCCCGTGTTTCAAAGGCCGAGTCTCTCTCTTGCCTTGTCTCTCCTGGTGATCACAACACTTGCTGCTGCTGCATTTGTCTCGACACACATTTCCTCACCCACCAGACCCGCGGATCATGTCATCCCCACTTTTATCCTCATCTTTGCCACCAATACAATTATGCCACTCCCAAGATTCGTGGCCATCATCGTCTCAATTGTTCTTGCCCTTGTTCACATCTTCCTCGCCACTTTCCTCTCGGATGACTACCGAGAAAATATCGTACGACAAGTAAGTTTCTTTCATTCTTTTTCTTTCTCATCTCATGTTTTCATTATTACATTCTGTGGATTTGACTCAAGGCATTTGTACAGGTATAGCAACTTCAAACATATATAGAAAATAGAAAATCAAATCAAAATGAACATGAATTATTGATGATGAATGTGGATGAAGGGAATTCAATGAGAATTTCTGACCTCAAAACCTTTAAACTGGAACTTGAAATACTGATACAAACATACAATTCCAACTTCAAACTTTTTGAATTTCCAATTTCAAATTTCAAATTTCGAACAAGACTAAATTCTTTGACTGCATGTCGGCAAAGCCTTTAAGATGCTTAAATAAAATTAGGGATTCAAGCAGAGTCCGAATGAAATTGCTCACAAAGTTGTACAATTTACAATTTCTAAAGCAATAAAGAAATATTTGCTTAGGAGTTTCCAGTTGAATTGAATTGAGTCATGTTCTACTTTGCTACATTGTGTGTGTGTGTGTGTGTGGTCGTATACTATTAAATAAATGGCTCGAGGCGAGTCTGAGCGTAATCATGAAGAAGAACACAAAGAATAAAATACCTGAAGGAGAACAAAATGAAAATAAAAATACAAACAAGGACCAAACAAAGACAAACTCGTTACTTGAGATTAGTGTTCAGTCAACTGAACGAGTGTACACAGTTTAAAAGTTGTTCATTTGTCTCGTCTTTTGTCTTGTTCACTTGTCGTCGTCGTCATCGTCCTTTGAGCTTTGTCAAAATAGGAAATTGAAAATAGAGAATGGAAACCCGACTAAAACAACACAACAAAGTATGAGCATAATAGAGAAATAAAGTCAATCCATACAAGTGGTCAGGTGTATCAGTCAAAAGTCAAAGGTATTTTATGTAATGTATTGTATGTACCCATTCTGTACCTTTTTTTTTGGTACAGAATTCACCATAGAGATTCTGCGGGTGGTACTATCGACGAATGACGGTCTCTCCCTTACAGAGAAAATGCTGAGGGTTCATTTATACAATTTATAGGTTCCCTTTCCCTTGAATAAGGAGTGATTCTCCGCGTCTCATTTTGTTCCCTCTCGGAAATTCATTTATGCGGACTTTAGACTTTCATATTGACTCTGGTGAAAGTAACATGGAATTGGATGATAATTCAATGCAATGCAATGCCGGGCTGCATTGGAATGGAATGAAATGAAATTCTTGAGCTATTGTATGCATGTGTATTGTATACATATGCATAATGTGTAATATGTAGCGAGTGAACAACGCACGCGGATGGAAGTCGAGAAGTAGATGCGCACGTAATCCCCCAGTGTGTACCTGTATATTTATATGATATGATTGATGTTATATGGGATGACTCGAGGGACAATATGGAATATGAACTATTGTCGTAAATCAATAACAAGACGAAAGAGGACACAACGGAAAATATTGACGAGTTCAAGTGATTATACATATGGGAACGAACAAGGGAAAGAGAATTGTGACTCAACTATTGTATGTATGTTTGTATGTATGTCGTTTATCTTTTATGATTATGCCATGTTGTCCCATATTGAATTGTGTCATTATCATATAAACCGACACACAACCGGCTCAAGCAGAGAAGCCATATATATATATATAAATTGCACTCTGTGCTGTATTTACTACCAATAATTTTCATTTTCCCTACACCTCCGCTTGCTTTGCACAAGAATTTCTTGGGAGACAGTGGAAAATATGAATTAACTGTTGACTTTCACATGGAAAGTATCCAATTCCAATTGCCTTCTCCTGCTGGCGACCATGAAGAATTTTTTTTTGTTGATACATATTTGATAGATTTCTCGGCGCCAGCCGGATTTGATGAGAAAGAATTGTTGAGTTGGCGACATTAATTAGGGAAACGTTTAAATGTATTAGTATTTGGTACTTTTCAGTGAGGATTGAGACTGAACATGCCCTGAATCCATGAAATGCGTTGGTTAGTATTTCTTTATTTTAAATGGAAATGCAAAAACGTAATGGAGGTGTAATGGAGGGTAATAGAAAGTAGTACATAATTCTCATGGTTGTCAGTTGACAAAGGGCAATTACGGAGAAGAAAGCGTTCCCGATTGTTTTACCTTCTGACGACATTAAAAACGATGGATTTTGAATGAGAATTCCAGTTAATTCTGTGTGTTTTGGAGGGTGTTTATTCAATACACCGTGTTGTATCGTATCGTATGGGAGGTGTTTGAGAGAGAAAACAAGAATCTCGTCCATTCTTCGGGTTGCTAAGATATCAAGTGTTGAATGTCAAAATGAAGTGACTTTTGAAATTACAGTCGATTTTTGCAGTGAAGTGTGGCATTTGTGTACATTGTTTGTAGTTCTCACTGTCCTTCTCTCCGTCCTTGCATTAATCAGAGTGAAAGTTGCTTTTCTTTAGCTGTCAATAGCAACGTTGACGACAAGTCACATACACACACCCACACACACATACATGTGTGTTTAGTATTGTGCATGAGCTTATTGAGCATTCAGGATTTCTGTCCGTCTCATTACATATCTCTTTAATTGCAACATGTCAATGAATTGATTTTCCTTTTCCCTGGAAATGGCGAGGAGGTAATAAATAAAAGGATGGATTCATGTCAAGTGTTCGTTTTCCTTTAGTTTGTTTTCACTCCCATTACCATTACCGCCTGTCCAACTTCCCCAAAATAGCTCCGTGTCACCTCATCTCATGTGATGCAAAGAATTATTTAGCCTATTTACTCTATGTCTTGACCCAATTTGAACATTTTCAATTTCGAGGTTGAGCTTACTCCAGTTATCTCTTTTCCCCTTTTCTGTCAAATTTCAAAATTCCAAATGCAATTTTTCATTTGCATTGGATTTGTGTGCTATTCCTAAGAAAAATCCTGAATGTGTACCCAAATATTCCTTTTCATTTAAATTGAAACGATTGACTGTGAGTTGTTTTAAATATTCGATTCAATTGATGAAAATAACAACTTAGAGTTAATTTCATGATTTCAGTTGTCGTCATTGTCAAGCCTTGCGTGTAAATTTAAACATATAAATGTAAAGTTTATGTTGGTGGATCTGCTTGGGATTTTATCCATTAGAATTTGCAAGGGGAATTTGAATAGTTACCATAAATTCTCAATGCTCGCCTTTAAATATTTGTTATCAATTTATTGATTTCGTAAGCATAGGTATACCTTTCCAATTCATCACAAATATGTAATCATCCACTATTTCTAGAACCGGACGATTTTCAATTCAATGCCATATATATTTTGTGAATGAATTACCGTGTGACTGGACCCTAACATCACGAAAGTAAATTACCCTTTTAGATTATTCAAAATAATGACATAATTTCCATGTGAAATGAATGACCAGGACTATAGTTTTTTAAACTAGGACTCTTTTCCAGGCTTTGCAGACAAATTGATTTGATATTGATTTGAATGGACTTTGTAAGTAATACATATATCATTCTTACCAGTAAAACAAATCTGTAATCAATGTTGAATGAAGAGTTTAAATTCCTTCATTATATTGTACTGGCATATCAAATCGTCAGCCAATGCCAATTTTTCGCTTTCTTGATGAGCTCAATAAGTCCTAATTTTGGGGATTGAATTCCCTCACGAGTCTCCTCTCTGACTCTCTCCAGTTGCGGGAATTCAAAAGTGAGAGTTGAATTGAAGAAACTATATGTGAAGAGTTGCCCCCTTTAGAATTGGTGGAATTGGAATTTTCTATAAAGTTTTTCCAGTATCACAAAACCATCAACTGTATCAAGTGAAGACTCTTCTCCATTATTTCCCAAGTGTTTTGTTGTGACGCCTGGGAAATTCCTCCTTCTGTCCTTCTATTTGCACAGTCCTTCTATTCTATCCTTGATATTTGAGTTTGAGTTTTTTTTTCTCACCAGATACAAAACGTACAAAAGGAAAGAAACCTGTTAGGTCAATTCAGATGGGTAAAATGGATAAAAAATCTCCAACATTTCCATGTACATGTACTTGTACAGTTCAGTCGTCGGAAAATTGAATGAAATGGGAAACCGATAGAAAATTCTCCATTCGTTTCATCCTTTGGCTTTTGTTTTGTATTTCTATGGAATCCCATTTAAACGAAACACATGCATTGTACGTGCATGATTTTTTTAATAGAGGAACGACGTGTAATTGATTTCAGATTAAGATATGATCCAGATGTTGGAAAGAGGATTTTTTTTAATAACTGTACTCGCAAAATATTTTGTTTTTTTTATTTTGTATTCTGACTCCAACTTGAAGGAAGGAAATGAGGGAATTCGGTCCCAAGCTTTGTCCCTGTTGTTTTTGTGTTCAGACTAAATTATGTAATAATAGTTTCGCAAAGATAAAGATAAAGATTGTAGCTTGTGTGTACTGGTGTTTATTTGTCCATGCAATTTGATCGTGACAGTGATCAAAATGTGGACTTATTGTTCTCGTTCCAGTGCATTCATCCGCCAAGAGCCGAGACAGACATTATTTACGATTATAGCCTTCTGTTGTCTATAATGAGATAACTTGATTTACTTTATGTATGTCACACATGATGATTCAAAGACGTTTACAGATACACAAGTTACGCAGAGAAACACGTGGAGAAAGGAGGAAAGGGAAGAGAAGTGTATAGTACAGTATAGAAAAATGAAAGGGGAAAATTTTGAGGAATAAAAAGTTAGGAAATTTGCCAAACTACCAGTTGATCCGCTCGCTGACTCGTAAGGGAAAGGATAAGGGTAAAAAGTGTAGCAAAGAATTTTTGGAGGACAAACGACACGACGTTATCATCCGGGCATCAGTGACACAACCATAAAGTCAAAGTAGTTTTTTCCCCTCTCTCTTCTTCTTCTTCTTCTTCTCCATCTTGCCTCACTGTGTCTAACATAAGAAAAATCTCAAATTCTTTTCAAAGTCTTTCAAGCTTATACTTTTCTGGAAATTTTTCTTTCTTCTCTCCTCCAGTTCACGACTCATCGGCTTAGCTTAGTAATCGAGAAAAAAATGTGAGAAAGTCTCCTTTTATTTTGAACACTGGGAATTTTTCATGTGCAAATAATGTTTTCCCCTAAGTGCGTGCACAGACATACCGTACATTAAATGATGATGATGATGATGACTCTCGTCTGGAATTGAGCTCGTCTTTGTACACAGACAAATTCCAAATTTTGAATGATTTCCCTTAAATGCTTTACATGATTCCTTAGATCATTTTCTATACCCTAAAAAATATTATTCCTTCCTTGTCAGGTTATTCCTGTGAATTTGATAGTCAAACAAAGGGCTTTTCTTCAATATTGAAAAATTATTCAGAACAAGAATCCCTTTCAATTTCCTCGGAAATAGAAAAGGAAAGAGGGAGAAAGCAGTGAAAGTAGTGAAAGTTTCACTTGTCTTTGTCTTTGTCTCGCTACCAACTTGCAATCAATTAATATTTTAGCTTTTGGCTAAGTCTGGTTCTGGTTCTAGATTTTAGTCGGTGGTGGTTGTATTTTCATTTGAATCCTTATTGTCAATGTCGTCTTCATTTCCATTGTGCTCTCAGATGTTTGTTCCAGGATTTTCTAGGCTTATAAAAGTACATTTCCAGTATTTGCTAAAATTAAGACAGAATCAGTCCAAAAACTCTCTCTCTCTCTCTCTCTATTTATCTGTTCTTCTGTCTCTTTCTTGGATTCTCTCAGAAAATCTTGAAGAATTATTTAAGTGGAAGGGAATGCGCGTGCGTTCATCATCTCATTATTAAAGGAACACATTTTGTGCACATATTGGCATTTCCTAGTGCCACTGGATAGGAAATCGGTTATATTGTTCTCTCTGTATTAATTATTTGGCAGAGCATTCATTTTTCAAGGGATTAGAATGAGGTCTCCAAGGATTCTTCGTACACTGAATAATTCTATCCAGTGTGTTTGATGACTCTTCCTCATAGACACAAAATACAAACAAAATAAGATGCTTGTGCTGGTGCATGTGCTGGTGCTGGTAGAACCCGGACTACTCGGAGCATTGGATGACGATAACAAGGATGCCGATATGACTTTGAAAATGGTGCACAGATAGAAGTTCTATAGAGTTCATAATAACGAAGGGTGGTGATACGAGAAGGAGATGCACATTGGATAAGGATAAAGATAGCGTTTCGACAGATTTTATATTTGACAATGCCCGAAGAAAAAACAAAAGTAACGGCTTTGGCTTTTGGAATCAGAATGGAGGCGAATTGAAGAGGGGTCTTTTTATAGGGAGAGAAAGAGAGACAGCGAACGGATAGAAAATAATTTGGAGTCAAAAGTGCTGACGAGGGATTAAAATTGGGACACGTTACGAACATTATTGACTTTGAAAAAAAGGAGGGATTTTGGAATTTGGATTGGCGTGAATGATTCTCCTTTCTCGGGAGATCGTCATTGCCATTTTTCCAGGTCTTTAGAACAAGTTGGTAAACCAATTGAACGGGCAAGCAATAATACGAGCTATTTCAATCCCACAGAGTCCGACTGTTCAAATTTCTCAAATCATTTTTTTTCTTTTATATTTATCATCCCATATGTTGACTTTCGACTTTCTAAATCTCAGCTTTTATCCGAATTGACTTTCTCTGTCCCCAAATGTCTTGCTTTTATGTACTTGTATACAACGGATGAACTTTTGAGTCCAATTACATATTACTGAATATTTTGCGTTGTCCTACAAAATTTACGTAATTTATTTCCTGGAATACACAAGTTTCCTAATGAAAAACCCATACTTGTTGTGTACGTATTTTTGGTTTCTCTGTCTGATTGTAGAGCGTACCGCTGGAAATTTGTTTGTCTTTTTGTACATTCATATTGTGTATTTTCATGGATATTGGATGGCCCATGTTTGAGCTTTGTGTTATGACAATGAATAAAATGGATTCATTGTTTTGGTACAGTCTGTTTTTGTCTCTCCATGGAATCTCTATTTCTATTCAAACTGCCTCATCTCTTTCTTCCTGTACAATAATATCCGTGTGGTGGATGAATAAATTTTGTGGTCTGCTTTTGAATATAAAGTAGAATGAAACGCCTTTGAATGAGCAAAGGAAAGGAAAGCTTTTTCACTTCCAATTCAAGGAATACACAAAGACTTGGTTTTTCATACCTCACAATCATTTCCCAACATACAATTTTTTCTTCTTCAATTTAGGATAAAGCAGAAAATCCTTCTATTTCTCTTTCTCTTTCACTCTCTCTCTCTCTCTCTTTCTTTTTCTCTGGCTACAAATGCCAGTCACGTACAGGAAAACCTTCACCAATGTCAACAGATTACTATATCAGAACGAACATACCACGACGAGATGAAATGGGAGAATCCTTAGAGAACATTGTCACCAGCATCCACTCAACTATCACCTCAACAACGGCTTCTACTTCTACTTCTACTCCAACTCCAACTCCAATAGACACTCCATTCTCTTTCCCTTTCTCTTTTATATCTCTCAAAAAACTGTCTTTACACGTAAAGGGACAGTCACTTTCTCTCAGAGAGAAATTCCAAATCACTACAGCACCATCACCATCCTCCGCAACAGGAACCAGTTTCCTTTATATCGTGAGAAGGCGGATTTTTTGTGTAGTAGAATGTAGAATTCTTGGGTTTGTGGGAAATGGGGAAATGGGGAAGGAGCATGAGGAGGAATAAGTGAAAGCACGTACAGTTTTCAAAGAGACACAGATAGAAGAGAGAAAGAGACAGAGGACGAAACATTGCTTTTAAAAAGTAAGTTTTAATCCAAAGAACGATGTCCTAATGGAACCTTCCTGTCCATTCCTTTTCCTTTTCCTCCTTTCTACAAATTTCCACAAAAGTATCCATAGAAGCGTGAGGGATGTGAATGTGAGGGAAGGGAAAAGTGGTTGGGAAAGAGTTAACCGAGTTGTCACTTGTACACATCCCTTCATTTCATTCAACAAACACAAGCTCTACAAATCCCAGCTCTCTCTCTCTCTCTCTCTCTCATATCTCATATCAATGGAATCATCCTCCATGTGATATGATAGCTTTTCCCCCCATCAGCTTCTACATTCTACAGATAGCATTCTAGAATTCAACATTCTACATGTGAAACGGGAAAGTACAAATTGAAAGATTTACCTCCCAAAAAGAGAGAAAAAAACAGACTTTTACTTTAACTTCCGTCGTGTATTGACGACACGTTAGTCGTTGGTAGTGTGAGTGTGTGTGTGTGTGTTTGGGGATTGTAGATTGTAGATATTAGTATGGGTAAGACAGTGTCATGGGCTTTTCAAAGTACCAGGCGAACACCGTTATTTACTTCCGTCTCTTTTTTTTACTCTTTTACTCTTTGGCTTTACCCAACAAGAAAGAACATGGTTTTCAACCGTATCTGTATTTGTATCTAATGCCATCTCAAAGTTGTTCTTATGGTTGATACATACTCCCGATCTTTTTACTTTGGGTGTCACAGGATGTTGAATGTTGTCATATCCATATCAGATGGTAATCTGGTTTGGTTTGGTTTGGTTTGGTGTGGTGAGCGAAATGTTCTCATTTATACTGGCACTGGCACACAACAGTCAAAAGCCGTTACCAAATGGCAAATCCCGAACAAGTCAGAACTTGAAAAAAATAACTCAAGATTTGAGTTTGAGAGCGTATGATTGTTAAGACCGCCTTATGTATTTTGGGTATGGTAAAAAAAAAGCCACGCAATTCTTAAGGGATTTTTTGGATTTGAGATTTGAGATTTGACATTTAAGATTTGAGATTTTCCTCGCACTTTCTCCCTCTCACTTATTTTTTTCTCTTTTGGTTGTGTGTGATCCTATTGAATTGTCTGCTGTGAGATTGTCAAGTAGAGTGTCAATCTTGAGAAAGCTTCATTATTATTCCAATTTAATCTCTTCTTCTATCTTCTGTCGGTTATTCGGTAGTCTGAGCAACCTTCCAAAGTCTAATGGTCGTGATATCCTCGAGTTTTTTTTGTCGGTTTCGGCTTTTTTTCTACTGTTAGACTGTGTGTGTGATGTGATGTGAGGAAAGTGAATCTAGGAGTGGATGGCTTTCTCCATATTTTCTTCATTTACTCACGTCTGGAGTTGCATACTTGGGTGAGAGAGAGTGTGAGAGCGAGCGAGGATTGAGAGAATCGACATGGTAAAACTCTACCAAGGTCTTCAATCATAGTTTTCTCTTATAGCTAATGTACCTTGAACACTTAAAACTTTCCCTCATATCTGGATAAAAGAAAAGGGAGAGAAAGGCATCAGCATATAGTGCGTATGAGGAGTCAGTGTCTACAGATGTAGATTGTAGATTGAACCAGAGTAGGTTTTCCATGCCATACATGCCATTGGAATTTGGAATTTCCAACTAAGCTCCTTGAATTTTATGTTGCAGGCTGGGAACACTCTTTTCTTCTTGGACTTTGACGATTAAAGTTTATGATACACGACGAATTTATTAGTACACAAGTTTTATTTGTTTTCCCGTCAGTTGAAGCCCATTCAGAAACTCTTTGGGGAATGAGCTTGAAATGACGCTCTCTTGTTGGACTTTCTCCATTTTGAATTTTAAATAATAAATCGTGAGAGAATTTCAGGTCATGAGTGAGAAATGTGTAACCGTTGGTCTTTTTCAATTGGTGACAGAAAACAGTCACTTTGTATACAAAATCAGCTAGGGAAACATACGTAGTCACATTTTGTTTAGACTGTTTTGTCATAATTTATCTTCCCATTCCGTACTTTCATCCGTGAAATTCCGTGAAATTCCATTTTCTTGCATGTAAAATGGTAAATGTAGAAAACGATAAAAGAATTCTCTATTGCCTGTTTGAGTGTAAAGTTGAGGAAGTTTTAATTCCCTACGGAATGAAATTCGTACCACTGGAAAACTGGAAACTATCATAAATTGCGCAGAATTCAACGGTGAATCTATTTTCCTTTTTGAAAATGGTGTGGAAAGATGCTTTATTTTTGAAAATTCCCTTGATAAAATGGAGGTTGAGAATTGCGAATCATATTAAGCTTTTTTGTTAAGTTTGGTAAAAAAAAAAAATGTTGAAATTGTGATTGGCTATTCCCAATGAGTTGGACTGTTTCGTTTCCTTCTCCTCCAGTTTAGTTAATGGAGGGCTGCAGGTGGTCGAAATGACAAATTGATGAAAGTTTATCGAAAGATTGTACATTCTATCTTGAGAAAATATGGAGAAAATGAGTGAGAATCTAATGCTAATGAAAATGATGATGAAATGAGAGAATGACAAAATATGTGAAATTCCAATTCAAGTTTTGAAAGTCCAAGTCCACATCGCATCATTAAGTGTGTAAATGAGGTTTTTCATACCCTGGCAAAGATTTATATTCGACCACTTTTAATGAGTCATGAAAATTTTCGAGTTCATTCTCCTTCAAAGGATTTGATTCTATTACAATCTTTTGATGAACTTCTCTTTATTGTTCATGATTCCTGGGAAATGCACTAAATTCTCTAGTTTAATTTGATAGGAAAGTAGAAAGGAAATAAGAGGCGAATGTAGAAATATCATTAGAATTAAAGTTAAAATGATTTCCCTTCCCATGAATATTCATGTAAGATACAAATTTACTTGAACTAAAATCTAAAATGTGATTGATGAAACGAAATGTTTGATGGTGTCACAAGTCCGCAGTTCTGCAGGCCTTCGCCTTCGCGCGTATGTATAGACACCATGTCAATTTTTGAGACTCATCCTCATCATGTGTTTTCAATGTTCTCTTTATGTTTTCTTTATTTGATTAAAGGTGGTTGCGAGTGGAGTCTTTTTGCTCGCGGCTCTCATTGCTGGAATGTACCATCGACAAATGGCTATGATGGCCCATAAACGAACTTGTGACGGCACAAAGACATGTCTCGAGTCCCGCGTCAAATTGGAATGCGAGAAGGAACAGCAAGAACAATTACTTTTATCCGTCATCCCCGCCTACATTGCTGCAGAGGTAAGAAGACAAAAAAGCACAAATCCATCAAGGACTTCTTCCTCACAATTACTACACATTTCAAATCTTGTATACCAAAAATACATACTTCAATTATAAAACGTCCATCGCCCAGCTTTCACCATCCACTTCCTTTGCAATCCCCATAATTTACAATTTATACACTTCCATGTCAAGTACAATATAAAAAAAACAAGGTTTTTTTCGACTCTCGTTCTGTGGATCTTCTCATGGGAGCCCCGACGGGCTCTCACCTCACCAGAAATAAACCACAATCAAAAAAGGTTATCAAGTTATTAGCTCTATTAGCTCCACAACAACAAACCGCACAAACCATCCAAACATAACACGATAATTTGTACGAGAAACTTCCAGAAATTACACAGACTTTCCCCGAAATAAAGAAAGGAAAAAAAAAACTTTGCTATTGGAGATAAAACTATAGTTGTTAACTCAAGCTGAAACTCCACAGAATTGTTTTTCTCTTCTGTTGTTTTTCTACATTTTTTTTTATAACAAGGTTGGCAAACAAAATTAGAAGGAGAAAAAGAAAGATGGGAGAGATGAAGACAAAATAGAGGAATTGCTTCCAAAAATACGTAAATACCGACAGAGAGAGAAAGAGAAAGAGAAAGAGAGGAAGTTACAGTCTGTGTGAGTCTGAATACACAAGGAAAGCAAACGAAAACGATGAAGATGAAATCCCCATGCAATGCCAAATATGCAACCACCAACCCAAAACACCAAAAATAGTGGTAGGTTTGTTGGGGTGTGTGAAATACAGGAAGCTAATATGACCTCGGGGTATTACACTCGGCATAAATTACTCACCAAGTTCCCGAGATACGTCATCCCTGAATTTACTCGCTCTCTCTGCGTTTCCCCTTTCTTTCTATATATTCCTTGTGGCTTTTGGTTTTTTTTAGTGGATTTTCTCGATCTAGACTTCAATATATATCAACCACATTTATCATTTTGGGAAAGTAATCTTTTCAATTCAATGGAGAATTCTCCGTTTCAAAAAACCCAGCTTTTCCACACTTTCAATTCTAAACTTTGTGCGTTGCCAAATAGGTAAAGCCAAAGGAAAGGAAGGAAAAGAAGAAAATACACGACAAAATACAAATCTACAGATCTGTGTATTTGTATATGGTATTTTTGTTTGCAAAAAAAATTCCGTGATAGATCGTACAGCCCCCGTTAAGATGAAGGAAAAGCACCAAAAAAAAAGTTCAAATTATCCTAGTCAAATTTCTCCATGCAAATTTTAACGTCTCAATTTACGACCACAACAAACATACACTTTCCCCGTCTTTTTTTAATATTTTCCCCTATACTAATACGGATTATTCAAATACGTACACGCCCAATGTTTTCATGTCAAATCATCACAACGGCAACTCGTAAATTTTTATAATTTGGACACACAAACAGCTTCTTTTTTTTATTAAATGAAAGTTTTTTTGGGATTTTCTATTACATTTTGATGCAAATTACGCTTGATGTCCCGCGGCATTTGTATTCATACGATTCATTAGACTGGCGTTGAGAAATATGAAAACTGTGGGAGTTGGCGAGAGAGAGAAAGAGAGAGAGAGAGAGAGAGAGGAAAAAAAGTTTATGTTATGAGACATTTATAATGTGGAAACGATAGAATATGTGCGTGGACATTAACAAGTTGGAACAGACGGTAAATGAGCTCAAGTTTAAATGAGAGGGAGAGAGAAAGAGATTCAGCCTGCATCACTCGTTGACTCGACAAACTATGCAAGGAAACGGAAAGTCTGGTGCTGGTAGAGAAATACAGATAGTAGTATGTATCGTATGTGTGTGTAAAGTTTTTTGGAGTTCAGGTGGGGGGAATGTGAAAAGTTTGGCCCAAACCACCAAAGATTGAATCAGAATATCTTATGCTCCGAGGTATATAAATCTTTTAGTTATGAACTGAACAGAAGTTGAGCTTACTCAAAGATTAATGAACGTAAATTAGCATTTTATAGAGAGAGACGACTGCACTATTTTTTCCCTCCTTCTTTCCCCGTGTTATCTCATATCCTGAATCTTTCATCCTCAGTCTCTCACGTCAGGAGAGTCTCATCTCTTATGCCTACATGCAAATCCTTCCCCCCTGCTGTGCAATATCTATCGCTATCTCTATTTCTAATCTCAAAAACTCAAAACAAACTGGAATCTAATATCGTATATGAAACCACGACAAAAAAAATATATATGCATTTTCCTCGTGTACATTTCACAGGTGAAAAGGAGTATCATGCTCAAAATGGCTGATGCTTGCCAAGAAGTGAGTCCTGCGGCTACAAATCGGTTCCATGAGATGTACGTCCAACGTCACAACAATGTCAGGTACAACAATAGTCGAATTACCAAATGAAATCTCTCACTTAAGAGAAGAGAAATCCCCTGTGTTTTTTTTACTCTCCCCCCCCCCCCCATCACATAAATATTAACTTGCTTGACGTGTATTTTGACGATATTATTATTTCCCTCGCTGTAATGACTGTAATGCCAAGGAAGAAATGATTCATTTCCTGGTTTTATTAAAGGTTTCTTCTTGTCTTCACATTCCTTTACTATAGGAAAATAACACATAATTCTTCAATCATCATCATAATCATCCTCATAATAATAATAATAATCATAAAAGAATGTTCAAAAAAGTGATGAGAATGAAAGTAAGAAATGAAATGAAACCGCCCCAAAATGAAAAAATGGAAGAATACACACAAAAATACTTAGGCACAAGCCGCACATCTTTTCACCATAAAATATTTTGCTGAATGTCTGTACAGTTTACATGGGGAAATGAAGGAGAAACGGTGGAGGTCTTGGCCTAAATTTTACTTAATTACAGGGCTCAAACGTAGTTTTTTAGAATTTAATTTAAATAATGAGAAATAGAATGAAGGAGAGAAAGAGAGAGAGAGAGAAAGAGAGAGAGAGAGAAAGAGATGCTCAAGAGTTTCTTGGTTACGTATATCCGTAAGACATTGCATAGCGCGCAGCTGAGAGTTTTCTTACAGGGAGAGAAAGAGAAGAAGTGGAGCTTGAAGGCATGATAAAAATTTAATCTCTTTGAGTGAAATTTAGTGGAAAAGAACCTTATTGAATGGCCACATATCTGTAAAACAACTGAAAGTTTCTTCAAAATATATATACATATGGAATGGAATGGAAAGGAGAAATATGTACAGAGAGAAAAGTCGTAAAGACAGAGCCTCAGAGTATCATTAGTCATTATTGGATGGTGTGTAATGTAATGTACATATGTAGAAGGACAATTCTAAATTGAGTTCATTGTCTAAATTCAACGACTAAAAGAAAAAGACTGGGAGACGGAATTGGGTGAGCTCCTTTAGCTTTCACTCAACAAAGTTGTTGTCGAAAATTTCACCATTGTCCTTCTGCTCCTGCTCCATTTCGACTTGGACTTGAACTGGAGCCCACTCAAAGTCAACGACGTTATGCAAACATGTGTGCATTTAATTTAAATTTAGTTACTGTAAACAAAAGAAATTGTTTGTCTGCTCCTTCATCTTTATTTGTTGTGACAATAGTTTGACTGTGTGTACGGTATTCCGTGTGTGTTATGCTCATATGTACGATACAATACGTATATATATTTAGAGAAAATGATGAAGCCTTTTCCTTTGTGTAATTCATTATAAACTATAACGTAGTGAAAGGGAAAGTAGTCTTCAGTCTAGTCTGCTGAACTTTCGAGTGTCATATACAGATACAACTCAAGTCAACACACTGAATGTCACTGAATGTATGTAAATGTAAAGAAAGTCAAGAAATATTCGTCTTCAGACATTGGAAATAATTTTGTTATTGATCGTTCGAGGACTTGCTTGCAGTGCAGTAGTAAACGAGAGATATTTGAATAAAATGATGAAAGGAAAACCCAATTGACAAAATGGACGGAATGAACGGAATTGACTCTTTCAACACAATCCAATTATTATTTTGTGTGCACTTTATATACGAATAAATCCAATGTTGCACGTTACTTGTACAGATGGAATTATTGAAATGGTCGAATTGATGATTTCAATTATTTTAATAAGTAATTAAAGAAAAAAGAAAGAGTTGTGATTTAAAATTTTTAATGTTTTATCTGTATTTCTCATATGTACCCTGAACAAAAAACGACAGTATTCTGTATGCGGACATTGTCAACTTTACACCATTGTCGGAGAAGTTGAGTGCGTCAGATCTGGTACAGACTCTGAATCAACTGTTTGGAAAATTCGATCAAATTGCTCAAGTAAGTACAAAACAATATGCATAATTCTTTGGGATCATTTGACTATATGTAAGTCAATATTTGGAGAAAAACTACTGAATTCACAACATGTCATGCCTGTCGTCAGTTTCCGAACTTCAAAAAATTCAAACGCGAATCTAAATTAAATGATAAAAATGAAAATGACACGAATCTCGAGATTCCTACACACGACAAATACAAAAGGCGAGAAAATAGAGAATCTTGAAAATTTTCCCATTACAATCTTCTCTGTTTATCTTGTCCGCATTTTGTTTTCGTGGAAAAAACGGTGAGGCACACTCTCTTTCAAGTTTCAACATTGTGAAAAGTGATTCATCTACATAAGTAGTAGTACAATGCAGGCAGGGACCGTCATAACTATCATATTAATAAATTATATCAGAGCTTATGTTTTATTCTGAATGAGTTTAAGATTTGAATAAGCTGGTTGAAATGAAATTTGAAATGGGAGAGAGAAATCTTTCATTTCAATTAAGGAAAACGAGAGGTAAATGGAGAAGTCATTAAGTCTCCCTCGTCATTCTTCGTACCCATCTAAAATTTCCTTATCATCTTATGAATAAATCCGTATGAAATACTACACTTTACCATGTAATTCCCTCCAGTTTCTTTTGAGGATAAATCGAAACATTTAACATTTATTATCAGTAGAAGTAGGATGGAAATTGTGGATTCCGGATATGAACGACTAATTTATGTAGGAAATGATGGAAACATGGAAACATGATCCATGATCGGTCGCTATCAGTACAGTACTCACAATTCATTTTGAATTAGGGACTCTAACCAAGCGTGTACATACATATGTATCTACCATCTAAGTCTACTGAACGTACTCAAGTCACTCTCCTATATACAGTCCCATTACATTTAATTATACATATTTTGGATTCGGGTAGCCCACACTGGAAATTCAAAACCAAGAAAGAACCACACACAACATATAAATCTTATACATACGAGAGAGAGTCTTTCGCTATTATTACGGTTCTTTGGGTTTTCGTATAGTAACTCGAGAGCTCGTACTGATACTGTATCTAAAGTACAGACACAGATAGTGATAGTACATATCTACATGTCTGTCTGTCTCCGCTGCTTGCTACATTTCTCTCTCCAATTTAATTGCTCTCTCCAAAAATGTGTAGAGTATGAGCAGGAGTTTGTGTTCATACGTTCATAGTTCATACGTTTGGTTTGGTTGATTCATACTCTGAGCACATATCTCTAAGTAGCCTCACATTCGTTCGTAAATTTGATATAGAAAACTGAAGATTTCAATTGAGTCGTTTTACTTAGAAATGGTAGACATGCACCTAGGTTTTATCGGGTGCGTAAAGCATATATATCCGTACACCGATTGCCTGCTGTACATTTCCCTCCTTTTATAAATTCCATACACACACACTTACAAAAACACCAACGAACTCGGTTCTTCCTTATCCTTTGGGCATTTTGAGTTTGACTATATTTTCGATACATTTCAGCCAGAGCTATACACACCGAATATTTGGATTGAAAACGCTGCTTCTTGTTACTACAAAATAACAAGCTTCGCTATTGCTATGGCTATGGCTATCCCCAATTGGAATTCTATCCATTTGATGATGATAACGATGAGAGTAATTTTTTTTTTTATCTTCAATGTGAATTTGATACCTTCATCTAAACCCCACTTCCCAACTAGACGGATCCAGACAGTCACATGTGGTTTACTTGCTCGGACACACACACAAGCATGAACGATTTACATTTCCAATTACCAATGTTGAGCATCCCGCAGTTCAACTACAGATTCGGATCTACAGATCTGTACTGTACCATGATGTCCAATTATTTGCTTTGTCTCTCCTTTTGGACTTCCATTACACATGTCCGTAATTGACATGTGTCTGTGGACTCGTGTCCGAAATGTCGCATGTCATTGTGTATGAGAGCTGTCACAGGACACTCTATCAATGATTTATACTTCTTGCTCATACAAAATAATATTCTGGTGTGCAGCCTAATTTGATAAGTTAGATTATTTTATTATTATATCAGTAGTATTTGCATTGAAAGCCGTTGAATTTAAATAATGTGCATCAAAATAGACATCATACACAAAAGTTTATACGGATATTTGCAATAATAAATCATAAAATCTGTTATGTAGTTAATTAGTTTAACATCGTCACTCTACTGATGTACTATTTATGAGGAGAAAGTGATCTGGGGAGTGTGCGATTCGGATGGAGATGGATTTCACTAGAGGATTTATCAAGTATAAATCACACAACTGTTTTCACGTCGTGACACCAAAGGATTTCCTGCATTTCATGGTGAAGTACATATCGTATATAGGGAGATGGAAGAGATTCGAGCTCAAGTGAAAGACGCTCTTTTAATTTCCTTGAGTAATTAGCTTCTCTCTATATAGGAGATTTTCTAAAGCATTCTTTGAGGACGTTGAAGTGGAAACTTCCAAAATAAGCTATATTGGCTTGGCGTCTTCTCAATCTCAAGTTCTAGTAGTCAGAGACTGTGGTCCAGAGTACCTATAACTATAAGTATATACTTTTCTCTTCATTAAATACGTTGACATGAGACAGTGGGAATCTTAATTGGGGGCTTCACGCGCTATTTACTTATTTAGAACTAAGAGGAAAGTTTACACGAGCTATTTTTTTTTTTAATGATGGACAGTTAAAGCGGCTACGTCGTACCCCATACCACTTATTTTACCATGAACTGAATGTGGTTTTTAGGAAATAATCACATTTAGCTATTTAGCATTCCACGCTCGAAAAATTATCATGTTTTTAAGTTGGTTGTCATCCAAGAATTGCTCAAATCATTTCAGTAAAATGACCGAAACAATTAAACAATACAACAAAGAACTCAGCAGAACTTGCAATTATTTGTAGAAGTGGATAGAAAAACCCGTTCAAGACGTGGATCTAGAAGCCGAGATATTTGAGTTTTCCTATTTCGCCTGTTTGGCGCCACGGCGTTTCTTATGATTTTGTAATTCGAAAAATCACAAGAAACAAATCGTCATATATTTTGTTTGAATTTAAGTAATTTTTATAAATAAATTAAAAATATTTGCAATTTTTTGACAAATCTCTGTTTCTATAAAATAGCCCATGTGTTTCTACATAATAATATGCAAAAAAGTGAAAATACGTCTTGAACGGGTTATTCCATCCACTTCCTCATTTGAAACGTGCATTCTGTAGTTTTCACACCGCAGTTTTCTCTATGTCAATAAAAAAGCTGTTGCGAGAAATCAATTTTTTACTACAAAATGGCCGAATTGTTAAATTGTAACTATTGTAAATTGTGAATCTGGAATCGTCGAAAATGAATCAGAATCTGAATTAATCATGTGGATAATTTTTGTAGGAGAATCAGTGTATGCGGATCAAAATTTTAGGAGATTGCTACTACTGTGTTTCTGGTAAGTTTTCAATTCTATTGTCGTATTTATTACTGTTATTAATTCAAACTAATTGTGTATTTTGTTGCTTTTGATAGGATTACCCATTTCCCGACCTAATCATGCCGACAACTGTGTCAAAATGGGCTTGGAGATGATTGAAGCAATAAAGTGAGTTTGGTCTTACTATTTATGAAATTGTATTCAATTTTAAAAGCCTCCTAATCATCGCAATTGCAGGTAATTTACTGCATATACTTAAATTACGGATTTTTTATGTAAATAAATAGATATCTGAATTACTTGTAACTAATACGATTATATGTACAGGATCCTCATCCTTGTTAATGAAGGCGAAGGCAGTATCTAGTTATTACTATTCTGTTGATGAAATAATGAAAATAGTTATATAGGCTGCCGGTCAAACTAGCAAGGGAAATACAAGTACTTATGTATGCTGGCTTCACTCTTTGGGGAATCAATTAGCGCATACTATGCGCCGCATAGTTTCATCTCCACCGACACAATTTCTCGGAAATTCCTCGAATATTCGTCAGCAATGTGCATGCATGTATTCACATTAAGGTGGATCTAGATTCTAGATTCTAGATGTATTGAGTAACTGAAAAAATATTTCATTAATTAACTTTCATTTCCCCATTGAAAGTTCTTCCCTGTTAGAGTCCAGACTATTTTTTGTAGTATAGTTTGGGATGGGGTGAGAGGAATTATTAAATTCTCATCATCTGACCTTCAGTTCTCTCGTCTCGTATTATTGAATTCATCGTTGTCTGATTGCATTTTCGTATTGAAATGTCCCGAATTCCAACTTGAAACTTTGATACAATATCGCATCATGGAGCACAAGCATTTTTTTTTTACGCCAGATGAAGTTGCTGAATGTACAAACTTATTTTCCTCGTAAATCCTTAATTACCGAAGCAGTCGAGTGAGTTTTTGGAATGCTCGTATTTGTACAATTACATACATACAAAGGCTTTGCTAACAGATTTTTTATATAATTAACTAGACGACGTTGATCAGTTAACGGGCTTTCACTATGACGTTGTAGGTATTAGTGCACATTTTAGTTTCTCTGTTGAGAAAAAAAAAATCCTAATTCTCTCTCAATGTTATTATTTTCATCCTTTCAATTATAAATAGTCAAAGTCAAAGTATGATTTGAAAAATCTCATATTGATTTCCCTCGCTTCTTCTTTTTGTGATGAAGACGATGGGAACGGCTTTGGGCTAAGACCAAATTTGGCATTGTATTTTTTTATGCGTATGCATGTACAAATAATATACATATACTGAAATCACCTTGTGAGCCTAAAAATACCTATATTCTAAAGCTTTTTGTTCTCCCTATCTTTTTCTGTTTGTAGTGAATGATAAGTCCATTTCATTCTATTCTATAGTCAAACCACTGAATGAATCCGAGGGGGTAGGTAATAGTAGGTATAGAAGAAAAAAGGACTAAAGCAGAAGGAAATTATGTGTAAAGGATTTGCCCTTGTTAGTTTTCTGGATCTCATTTTGGTATGGAAGAGGAATTGAAGGGATTCATCCGGATGTAGTCACAGTCTCTGGTGACTCTAACAGGGTTATCTCCGAGCCTTGTGCATATGATAAATAAATTGTATTAGCTTCTCACCTCCCTTTTGTTTGTATTTTTTAAACATGCACACATAGAAAACTTTCAATTTAGTGGATTCCCGTTCACTCTCGTACACAGGACGACGTACGATGAAAGTGTACAGATATGGGTAAATGTGTGTGTGTGTCATAGTGGATTAGGCAGTTTAGAGAGTCCTTGTGTTTGTGTGTTTGTTTGTGTGTGTAGATTCAGTAGATTGAAGAAGGAACAGCGAGTGTAGATGATGTAAAGAATTCATGATGGAAAAGAAGCTGGAGCGTAGGAATGGGCCACAGGCTCGAGTGTAGTATCTATCCATCATCATCATGTTCCTCCTTTTTACATCCACGTACATAATATTATCCTTTGGGAAACATTTGGTTTTCTCTTTACTCAGTAATTCAACAGTCCGTAGACACAGTAGACATTTTGTACGGTGTGTGGACTAGAAATCCACCATGGAGACTACAAATAAAGCATTTTATTTTTTATATTTTTTTCGCGAGAGTAAGCGAAAAATAATGTATATCTGCATAAAATAAACAACAAAGCCTTGAGATTTCCAGTTTAGTAGTTTAGTTTAGATCTTGCATAGTATATATAGAGTTTTTTCACTTCAATATCAAGAAAAAAAAACGAAATAAAATCTACATTTGAGAATTACTTTCTGTTTTCTATCTCATAATTCATAACTTGCATGTGTATGACGGTGTCAATGTTTATTTGTGATAGGTTTTCTCTCTCTAGTATTTACATGGTAAATTTTTTATGGGTACGAATATTTCTCTGAAGACAGATACAAGTGAGCAAATAAAAACCGTTTTGTTCTACAACATTACCTTACTTCATAAATCCAACTCTCGCCTGCTCCTTCTCCATCATATACAGTCTACAAATAATGAATGAGTATTATGCAACTGAGCTAAGACAAATGCTTGTTAATATCTCATGTATTTTGTTTTCAAAATGTTTCTTTGTTCAAGTGGTCAAAATCCTAAAAATATCTCAACTTAGAGATCCCAAATATTTCAGGACACGAAAACAAACACTTCAAGTGTCTTCTCTGCAAATGCAGGATTCCACATTAATGACATGAAAACTTTTTTTAATATGCCCTATTTTTTCATTTTTCTAGGATGGTTCGCAAAGCTACTGGAGTTAACGTGGATATGAGAATCGGCATTCATACAGGTTAGATGATGAGCAAATGAAAAATAAATTCACGGACTTGAAACATTGAAAAAAGCTAAATTCCACACTTTTTTTGTTACAGGGAATGTCCTGTGCGGAGTTCTAGGCCTAAGGAAATGGCAGTACGATGTCTGGTAAGTACCTTCAATTCAATAATGTGTAGTTTTTACTCCTAATTTTTACTGTGGTAATATTAACAAAACTTTTTTTTTCTATATAAATGCTTTAGGTCTGATGATGTGAACCTTGCAAATCACATGGAGAGCGGTGGATTGGCTGGGTAAACAACAATACATAGTTTTTTCTCTATATTATCCCATCATTATTTATTAAACTTAATAGTACCCAATTGAACAGTTATTTTGACAGCCATGTGTCAAATATTGTAGCGTTTGTATTATTTTATATCAAAATGTTCTCTTCTCAAACTCCACAACAGTTCCTTTTATAAGTGTAGATGAAAGTAGGGGGATTTTGATTCAATTGTGACAAGGAGAGTCTTGAGACTCGGGATCGAGCGAGTGTGTAAAGTCGGCATTTGACACGTAAAATTTGCTCAATTTAGCTTACACGCCATCAAAAAGTGCGAAACAAGTCAGAGATTCACATGCTCTCCAGTTGACTTGGACTTTTGGAAGGAAGCTTAAGGTTTTCGAGTAAAGGTATATGGCTTTGAGTGAAAGCCCTCATATACGAATTTGAGGAAGTGTGCGTGTGTTTAGTTAGACTAGCGACTGCAGGCAGGCTAGGGACGACTGGGTGAAAGTTTGCATGCATAGCGCTTGGTTTGTCAGACTTGTGTGTAGTCGTTTTGTTTGAGAAAGAGAATAGAGATTTGTGTGCAAGAGTGTGACGGAAAGAGAGAGGAGCTGTCAAATTGTTTCCGACTCTTCCACTACATTTTATATGAGTATCCGCCACTACAAACATTCTTCTAATACTATTGTAAATATATATATATATATGTGTGTATACAGGTACAGGTGTATAGTTAACTTTTAAGGTACAAGTTGCTGACTGCATAATGTATAAGATTGATCGGAACAAGAGTAAAAGATAAACTCCCAAGTTGAGGTATTTCATTCTAGATGAGTAGGTAGGTTCAATTGGGACGAGAGACGGGTTTGATGTTCAAGAAATGAAACTAAAACAGTCATTATGTCATGTCCTTTTCAGACGAGTCCACATCACAAATGAGACGTTTCTGCAACTACAGCAGACCTATGAAGTTGAACCAGGAGAAGGACATTTACGAGATAGCTATTTGGCAGATCGAAAAGTAGAAACTTTCCTCATCGTTCCATCAAAGGTGGGCTTTTTCTTCTTTTCTTCCATCTCTTGACACAGTTTTCCCTACTTTCTCTTTACTTTCACTTTCAATTTCTCTCTCTCTCTCTCTCTAAGAGAGAGCTCTTACTTTCCATCTCGTCCTCGGATTACATCCGTTTTTTCTTTTCTTTTCCCTTTTTTTATCGTCAAGTTATCAAGTTCAAGTTCCCTATCGCTTTCAAGCCAAAGACGATCGAGCAGACAGAGAGAGTGAGAGAAACACACACGAAAGCGTTCCTTGTTCTCTCTCCTTCTCCATTTTTCTTCGACAGTCACAGTTACATTTCGTTATTTGGGCTTTGTTATGGGTTTCAGAAGGAGTTCCGAAATGGTGACAGAAATCTCCGGAGTCCATCGTCAGCGTCTCAAGCTTCTTTCTCGGACACGAAAAACGGGCAAGTTTTTGGGTTGGGAGCTGGTCGTGCTCGAGCTTCATCAAAAATGACCAAGACTATCGAGTGTTGGGGGGCAGATAAGCCATTTGCCAATATTGCTGAGAGCACACTCGCTAAAACCATCGGCTTAGCTGTAAGTTTATATCCTCCAAACTCCTCTAGGTTTTTTCTATACACATTTCATTTATTTACTCTAGAACTTTCCTTGTACACTTGTAACATTTTTTTTTCTTTCTCTCTCTTCATGTTTCATGTCCAGATTTTCCTCATGTAACTTTCTTTTTTTACTATTATTATTATTACTATAAAATTCCTAGAGTCTGGAAATCGAGTCAAATCTTCTTAAGAACTCAAATACTTTTGCAGAGTGTAGGTAAGCTGATATGAAATCTTTTTATCTCTTCTTTACTCAACAATATTTACTCAGCTTGCATGCATTTTTTAATACTTGGAATAACAAGGAGAATTTTTTTTAACAACTCCCTAAAGTCTCCTTTAAACTTCCCAAAACACAAAACTTGTCCACCCTACATGTCTCCCTTTTCCTCTTCATATTTTGATATTGTTCTCGTTCTCATTCCACAGTTAAAATATTTTGGAGTATTTTAATTCCACATACTGCAAAGTCCAAGTATATTTTATTTTTTATTATATATATTATTAATATAAATAAACGGCAATCGTGTATTTACTGTTCAAATAACTCCTGTACTTAGTATTGTCAAAGATATGATAAAAGTGTAACTTTTCCGTATTAAATTTACACTTTATCTCTTTATTGTATTTGAAAAGAGAGCAATATTAAAAGTACGAAACTTATGATGTCATTTTATTTATTACAGGGAATGTATAACATCTGAAGACTTAAATCCTATCACGCTCTGGTTTCGTAAAGGAAGCTTAGAAACCCAATATCGAAATCTACCCGATCCGGTATGACTTCTTTTTTTTTGTTGTTTCGTTGTACAAAAACTTTAGTGTTACACATATTTCACTTTCCCTTTTAACTGTAAAATGTTTGAAAAATAATTCTAAATGATTAAAAAATGTTTGTTTTTTTTTTTTTTTGAATTGTGTTTTGTAGGAGTTTCATTATTATATGGCTGGAGCTGCTGTGCTGTTCGTGTGTATGGCTATCATTCAGTTTCTGACCACCCCAGGGTATGAATGAGTATACAGTCATTGCATAATGTCTCTTTTACGACCACCAACATTTCTCTTTCATTTCAAACGTCATCTCGTGTTTATGTGCATCGATTGTGTAGACTTGTAGAGAGAGAACAACTCTTTCCCCCTGCAGTCTACAGTCTCTTCCTTTCTCTCTCTCTCTCTCTCTGGGTTGAGGTCTCATGTGATGAGTGAAAATCTCAACTCATGAATTTGTCCATGTGAAAAGTAATGGGCTCATTTCTGGATACTTCACGTATTGATTCACTTCATAGGACAAACAGAAACTACTTAACTTGTCCCGACTCTTCAAAACCCACACATATGCAATATGCATGACTTTGCTTGGCTAGAGATACGGACAAGCTTCCCAATCCAAAACCCCTCTTAAAATAATTATTGGTCGTATCTTCCACATAGTACACAAACACACATAAAAGACAAACTACTATATTAAACTCTATAAAGTCATCGTAGATTGTTTTACCTTTGAGCGTTCCCTCCGAATCATTCTTTATCATATGTGCAGTTACAGTCACATATTGCTCATGTTTATTCCGAGGAATATCCTCACTCTATTTATTTCGTTTCACTTCACACACACAATCAAGTTTATCCAGTCATTTAGTGGGCTTTGTGTGGGCGTAGCCTTGAGTTAAACATGAAAATGAAAGGAGCTAATTTTCTTCAAGAACCAACTGGCAAAACTGATACACCGCAAAATCTCAGTTTAGTGTGGAATAAGAGGAATTTGACAGGAACTGGGGCACGATGAAAGAAAACTCGGCCAATTTTATACAATCGATACTTTTGTAGGTTTCGTATTAAGATGTTGTTTCGTTTTAACTTTTAACCAGTTTAACCTGTTAATTTTAGGCCTCGAGAAATTTTGAAAGAGAGAGAGAGAGAGAGAGAGGGAAATAAAGACGGAGAGAATTTGTACATACTGCGTAAAATAAAATTCTGTGGTTTTAGTCAATTATAATTACAGCTTCATTTACTAATGGAAATGTCATGTTGTATGTGTTTTGTTTTTTTTTTTTTTGGCAGGTGGTTAGTTTTGGTGGGTTCGTGTGCTCCAACATTGTTCATGCTCCTGCTTTTCGTCTACTTAACTTGGCAAGAAAAATGTTCCTGTGTCGATAGTGATAATGAGGATTTGGATGATCCTCACATCCGAAGACCACCACACTGCACTGTACACACGTCTGCAGTCATCACAAATACTCGATGGCTCCGTCTCATCATTTTTATTACCTCCGCCAGTTTCATTTGTGCAGCATCCCTGATTGCAGTCGTAAGAATTATTAGAACAATAAAACATTTACTACTACTTTTTTTCTCTGTCTCTGTCTAGAGGAAATGAATTGGATTGTATGGTCGCTTAATGCTTCCAGTACAATATATGTAATAATATCCTCATTTTCTAGTCGAGAAGGGAAACTTTTAGATATGTCGTGTACCAAATAGAACAGAACAACTCCCTTAAATATTGCGGAACGATAATAATAATAATTTGCAAAATTTGAATCTCATTTATCGTTTGAGAGTTCTGAGACAGGGATTTCTGACATTCTTTGCGGATTCTCTATCTCTCTAAAATCTCTGAGAGAGATGAGATAAAGTGAGAGAGGAATTAGCATTTCTAATTGTGCGAGTTCCTCAACTCCATGGAATTCCCAAATCAAAACTTAATTTAATTACAGCTCAGAATGCGTTATGGAACTTTACGTTGGGGAAAAGTTTACTTTTCATTTTTTTTTTTTTGTACTTTCTCCATTCAATGTGCTTTCCAGAGGGTAAAATACTTTCCACTTGATTCCTTACTTACAATAACTCAACTGTGCACAATACACGCTTGATATAGAAATCAATATGACTTGAGGCTCATGTATTTGCTTATGCAGTTGTGGCTTTTTCTTTAGTACCAAAGTTATTCATCCGACATTTAATAGTCTAGTTATGTTTGGAACCCCAGTTTCTGGTTAATCAAGACAGAAAGATTCGTTTGAAGATAAAACTTTTATTGCACAGTCATCAGGATTTGTTTTGTGTGTATATATGTTACAGGGATTATGTATATTTCAGTTACTTTATATAATCCCTAGTTATTTTATATAATAACGTCCCGTTTTGGGGAATATGTATAATATTGTTTTATTACACACTTTCCCTAGGAATTTTGTATATTACCTAGGTATTTTACAAAATAACAAACAGTCACCAGTTAATATGTGAAATCAATTTTTTTTTGTAATTCAGGATATTTATGTACAAATTTAATATTCCTTTTTTATTTTAATCTTTTCCCTTGTAATACTAATAGTAATTACACTTCATTGAAAGTAATGGTTTTTAGCATTTATACTCTGTA